>JAQIXJ010003248.1:0-13295 GCA_034700185.1 Phthiracarus laevigatus
CGGTTCTTAACACTGTCAAGAACTTAAGCTCTTCCTCATATCTTTAAAAATTTAAAAATTATTACTCTAAATTTTGAATATAAATGAATTAATAAAATTTCGTTTTGAAGCATTAAAATATTGTTGTTTATTTATTTAGTATGTCTTATTATAACAACCCTAACGATAATAGATCAAATGTTTTGAGCCCAAGTCCAATAGAAGATACATATTATGAATTAATGAAGTTGGTGAAGCCAAAATTTGTGTTTCCAAGTGCATTTATATCTCTATTTATGACTAATGTGAGTCTGTAAGTAGCATAATAAAAGCATCATACTAAGAATTATGTTCTCTTTTAACTAAACCAGAGACGAAATCAGGAGTGAACACTTTAGCAGGCTTATAATTCTTTCCTCTTACGGTGTAAGACTTTTGAGTTGTTCGGGAACATCTTCAAAAGTATTTCCGTTTGATTGGCTGATAACTGTAACTTTGTTAGCTGCGATGTCACGATAACATGTGAAGCAAAATGTTAAAACTCCAAGATTATTATGACAAATTCCTAGAATAGCACAATTTTTTTTGCGGTAAGATTTCCAGTGACGTTTTGTTTATCGAAGACTCGAACCAAAGACCATTACACGAGTAAAATTCTATTGTTGGTCCTTTTATAATAAAATTCTTTATTTTATGTTCTAACTCAGGGCAAAACATCGATAATCGTTTCATTTTATGAGCTAATGTATCATGTTGTTGCTCTATATTTCGCCACTCGTTATCTATCCGTTTGTTTGTTTTGTGGATACGATCCTATTCTTTCTCCGACTATCGTAACTCGTCATCCATTCGTTATCTTTTTTGTAATTAAGATTCCTCTCTTCTCTCTTACTCCAACTCCCGCCACTCGTCATCCATTCGTTTCTCTTTTTCTGTGCAACGATCCCTTTCTTTCTTATTCTTGCGCCACTTCTCATCCAACCGTTTTTCTTTTTTGGTACGATTCTGTTTTTTCTACTAGTCGCGCCACTCATTTATCTGATCTTTTCTGCTCTATTTATTTACGCTTTCTTTCCCTCTTTTTATTTTCTTGCAAATCCATATTGTTAAATAGTTGTTTTAAGTTTAATATTCTGTAAATGATGAAATAGCTGTTAATACTCTGTAAAACTTGTTGTTCACTTTCTGACATCTGAATCACTACTGAGCTAGATTTGAGTAAACACTCTCTCAGATACTTTTGCAACAATATAAATATGTATGCATCAAAATAATTTTCAAAAAATTACAACTATATTAACTTTAATTTATACTAACATTAAACAATTTAAAAATGCAGTAATTTTTTTTTTAAATTTACAACTATAATAATTTGAATTTATTCTTACGTTAAACAAATAAAATGAAAATTTAAAATTTTTAGAAACTGTTGAGAAAATAATCTACTACCTACCTTACAAAAAAGTTGATGTTTACTCTCTGAAGTCTGAATCACTACTGATACAGATATCAGAATTCCCTCTCTCAAGTACTTTTCAACAATATAAATAAGAAAGCATTTAAAGATTTTAAAAAAATTACAACTATTTTTTTTACATATAATACTAAAAATAAACAATAAAAATAAATTAAACAAGAACGAACCTTCCTAAAAAGCTCACTTTACTAAACTATCAATATAAAACTGGAACATGCTTGATACTAGAATAACGTTTTTAATAATAATATCTTATTGGTTTCTAAATCAAGAGTCTACAGACAGACGGACGGACGGACGGACATCCCAAATACATTAGCTGACTTTTTCAAAGTGAGCTAAAAATTCTTTAATACATCGTTGTAAAAAATACGACTTACCTTAAAAAAGTTGACAATCACACTCTGAAGTCTGGATCACTACTGAGACAGATATCATAAAACACTCTCTCAAATAATTTTGCAACCATATTAATAAGAAAGCATTTAAAGATTTAAAAAAAAATTAAATAACTATATTCATATTATATATTACTTAAATTAAACATGTAAAATTCATAAAAAAAAATCTTAAATACATCGTTGTAAATACGACTTACATTACAAAAGTTTATGTTTACTCTCTGAACTCTGAATCACAACTGAGACAGATATCAGGAAACACTCCCTCAAGTACTTTTGCAACAATATTGATAAGAAAGCATTAAAAGTTTAATAAAACAAATTTCAACTATATTTATATTATAAATTAATAAAATTAAACATTAAAAATAAATTTAAAAAGTTTTTTAAACATTGTTGAAAAAATACGACTAACCTTACAAGAGATAAGTAAAATTATTTGTCAATATTGATATGGGGCTATAAGCAAACCGCTTAATTACTTACTTACTTTGAGTACAACTTAATAATGTTCAATGTTCAACACATTTCAGTATATTTACTCTCAATTGACTCATTTGTTATTAACACAAACACTCATTTGTTAATAACTCAAACACTTATTTGTTATTACTCACAGTTCAATGTTTATAACGCAATGTAAACGTTTTGTTAATAACACATAACTATTTATACTCAATATTCAATGTAAAATACTCACTCTTGTATTAATGTCTGTATAATAAAGTCACGTTTAAAACACAAGCTTTAGCTTTACTTTACAACGTTGTATTAACAGCAAGTTATACAAAGTCACTATTAGTACCATCACTGGCAGTCATTGACCTTACTCTCAATCGTAGTCAAAGACACCATCAAAGAAGATCACATTCTTCTGGAACTAATAGAATAAATAGTATATGAGTATCACTGGTATCAACGATAGCAACTCATTGGTAGCACCGCTTCACCAATAGACGACAGTACACGCTGTACTCGAGTATCACGCACTCATCAAAGTCTTCACAAACGAACGGTAATACCTCTCAAGCTGTCATCACTCATCACAGTCCACACTCACCTCAAATGACACATACCATACCAGTGACCCGAACCCACCAACTCATATCAATATATATTAGATAAAAGCTGCTAAAATATTTATTTAAAGTTTTCGCTCAGCTCCGATAAATACTTGCTTTTCTGTATTTAAAAGATTAAAAAATTTTAATATTACTACACTCTAATATATTTAATCGAAACTTTTTATAGAAATGCTTAATATTGATGGAGTCTCAAAAACAAATCGATTTTGAATAAAAATTTTCAAAAAACATTAAAAATTTTTTTATATTTTATCATGTCCAAAATATTTATAAATATTAATTTTGAAAATGCGTAAAACAACTTGTTTTTAATAGTTAAACCACCGAGATATTTCTCATAGCATTTGCATAAACCGATAAAAAATTATTATTTAATTTTCCGTGCTTTAATAATCAATTTAAATATAAACATTTTCACGGCAAATTCATAGAGCTCACTTTTGGTGTAGATTTATGCATACTTATTTGACAGTCATAATGATTTTTTGCTCTACTGAAAAATTTTTAAGACTAGGGTACCAAAAACTAATTATATTTAAATGACAATTTCTCGATTTCGGGTAAAATAGCATTTATAGAATTTATCATTAAAAAACAATTAATAGCATTTATAAATGGAGTGGAAAAGGCTTGAAACTATGTGATTCGCGCAATTATAACAATTAGGTGCTATTAGTTTATGAATTAAAAATGCTATAAATGCTATTATTTTGACTCTAGTAATGATAAAACACTGGAAGAAAATTAATCATAGAACACATTATCTGATATTATTTAATTGTCAATCTTAATGAATAAGCTTTTTGCCTAAAACTAATTAATTGTCGCGTCATTAATATTAAAGTATATATGATTACCTGATAAAACCAATTAAAATGGATTTCTAATAAATATAATCTAAACGGTATAACTTATAATTTAACCATTTATTAAAAACAGTAAATTATCTCATATTCAAAATTTAACCAATATGGATATTTTGCTATCCATTTTGTCAACACTTTGTATTAAATATCGATGAGTGATGACATCAAAACTATGTCTCTATACAATAAAAACAGCATTGCATTTGAATCGACAATAAATCGATTTCAACATTTGGTTAATTATACTTCATTTACTTAAATAAGCCGTAGCAGTATAAACCATACTTATAAACGGTGTTAGTATAAAAATCGAATATTTATTACAAGTTTTATAATTTTATGAGGTAATTATAATTGATACAAGGAACTATTTTAATTTCCAAAGTAATGAATTTCCATTATAATATCTTGAAAATATTATTGTAAGAAGTGCTAGAAGTATAACCACGCAAATGACAGTAAACTAGAACTTAGGGGTTACCGTGCTCTACACTCAATTTCGACGATAAATTCTCGAGTCTCGAACGCGCGTCAAACTTACACCGAAATCTATTATTAATTGCAATACAATAAGTGATCAATATTGAGAAATTATAAGCACTTAGCTGATATTTTCGGTCAAATAATCAATTTTTACAATTACTTGCGCTGCCATTTTTGCTTTGGATTCTGTAATAATTCCCATTTTTTCATTATATTTGTGCAATGATTTGTATATTTTCGGTTTTCGGAATTATAATGGAAAGGTTTAAAATGCTTTTCTGGTATAAAGTCGTGCTCAAAATCTACAATATAATCTTTAACGGGCGTTACATCCCATTCCTGTTTAGCGAATGCATTCCGTTTTCCCCAAAGAGTACTCAAAAGCTAAGGCTTTATAAAACACGGAATTTAATGTTTTTTATCGAAACCCGAGAGACCCGAAACGTAGAACTCATTCCATTATTATGCGGGAATTTAGAGGAACCTTTCTATAAATTGATGGGACTTATTCACGATACACAAATTAGAAGTGTTAATCGACGTAATTTATTATACGCTTGGTCCCAATACCATAACTAAAATGCCGAAATTGCGCTCATTTTATCACTGATAATGATAAGAATTGCTACTTAGCATATCATACATGAAATAACTATACGAAAAACCGAGAAGAAGTATGCACCGACTTCTAATCTTCAGTCATTTAATGTCTACGAAAATACAGTGAACGGCATTCTTCAATATTTTGCTACTCAAATTTAGAACAAACGATATCGGAAGATGAGGTACAGGAATTTATTTCTGAGGGTCGTAACGAATGTAAGAATAGAGTTGATTCTATTTTAAAGTCAAATGAAAGTAGTATTATAGCGGAACGCTTGTAAATACAATTTTGACTCCCGATTTTCGATTTATGGTAACATTCGACATTTATAATTATGCCTATTCAGATATTATTTTCGGTAAAATTGCTAAGTTCGATCCCGAAGTTAAAAAAAAACACTAAACACTCATATTTCGACCCTCAACTTACTGAACAACCTTCAACTTCTGTATTGAATATTCCAAGTCAAGAAAAAACGTCTGATAACTCTCAGGACTCAGCTTTACTCCTTTAAGTGGACAAAGTGTTTCGAGTGTCGACATTCCCGAGTGATTAACTGCCCTCTCAATTATCAAAACAAGTGTAAATGTTTTTATGTTTAATTATATTAAAGTTTTGTACTTTTATATTTGTTATTCTTATTCAATTGTTTTTCTATGCGCTTATTACCAAATTAAATTAAATTTAAAACACCATGTTTCAAACTTTCGTGGAGTAACGAAACATGCAGTTATTCAGTTTGAAGCGAAAACTCCCATAATTACTTAGAAAAGTTCAAAACTTTACATTTTTTTAATGATTCATTTTGTATAATTATTTATAAGTATAAAACAACTAATATTTCGATGACTTATTCTGTCACATTTTTGTACTTTCCACTAAAACTTAACATTTGTTAATTAGTAGTTTATAAGCGTTAAAAGCGAGAACATCTCTGTATTTTTGACTTAAAACTAGGATCGTTTTATAAAACATTTTGCTTAAATAAGCCTTTGATATATAATCATTTAAATCCGATAAAAGGATTGTTTCTTTATTTTCGATAAAATTTTGGTCAATAATACATTTCGGTGTAAGCATGACGCGCAATCGAGACTCGAATGTTGATCGCCGAAATAGAGTGTAGAGCCCGGTAAATCTAGTTTACGGTCATTTGCGTGGTTATACTTCTAGCACTTCCCACTGGTGGATGGGAATTGGTTCACTATATTTTTCACCTTTAATTCATTTCTATCTTTTTTGATACGACAATAGCTTATGTCTGATAGTGATTCGTAAACATTTCCGCCACTCCAGTTTTTTGTATCGTTGACTTAATGCTTATCCTACTTATCCGATCTTTTGATATAAAGACTACACTATAGGATATACATTTGCTAGAAATAACTTAATTAATTAAACGTTAAAATAATGGAACTGTTCTTTGTGAGCTACGGTACATTGGACCTAAACGTGTTATATATGATGAAAACTAATCACCATTTAACTCATTTAATATCAACCTAAACAAACTATCAGAAGAATAAACATGAATGCAGAAGAAACGTGCGTTATATGTATTGGTGTTGCGGATGCAGAAAAGGGTGAATTAATAAGAGCGTGTGGCTGTATAGGTATGACAACGTGTTCACTTTCCTTGTCTGGTTTAATAAATTATAACCTACAAAGATAGTGAATGTCGCGTCCAGTTATCATCGCATTGCCCCACGATTTCGAAAATTTTTGTAAGGCAATACATTAGCGTCACAAAGTCATCTATTATTTGAAACGATCATTGGGCAAACGATATGTGACTTTGTGACGCTAATGTATTGCCATACAAAAATTTTCAAAATCGTGGGGCAATGCGATGATATCTGGTCGCGTCTATAAACAGCATTATCGCCATCAAAGAATTATAAGTGTTCCGCAAATACGTTATGGAGTCTATTAAACATGTGTTCACGTTTTCCGACGACCACAAAGTTTTGCTGTTTCAGTTATATCGTAACCGCTATACATTACAAATCGATTTTCGTACGATTTTCAACACTAATAATAACAACTCAAATAATACAAGCGTTGACTTTAATTTTGCGGAACATTCTTATCTTTAGTCGCAAAACAATATTCGATTGTTATTTAGCGTTCACTTATTTGGATACCATTGGAAACCTTTTTGACGAAATATACTCATTAATATCCATCGATTAAACGATTGTTATCTGTAAGCATTCGTATTTTATTTGTCAATTTATAGCCATTTTATTTTAAAAAATATTAGTCCTCAAAAGTATTTATTTTATAAGAACAGTATTAAAGCAATACTAAAGTTAATTTATTAAAAGTTTTTAGATTCAATTTTAATTGTTGCAAAAAAAACATAAATATATATCAATACTTTTTCTGTATGTAATGATTTCTATATGTTTTATGCGATTATCTAAAATGGATTAAATGTTATGATGTGAGACATAACTATTATTTCTCGACAATAAATTAATTTTTTAACTCACAATAAACAATGAAACAAATTTTGACACATGTTAACACATTAAAATACTTTTTATTTAAATTCTACTTCAGAAAAAATTTAAATAGAATACAATAATACTTCAAAAACATTACAGTGTTTACAACATTATATATTATACATATTGTTAATAATGTGTTATAATTTATGAAAATACTAACAAAGCTTTTGATAAATTTAAAATCAAGTTAAAAGTAAAAACTGATTAAAAATGAATTACCATTTATTCTATTTCTATTCCTAATAATCGATTGATTATTTATGGATAATGTTTGATATGTTACGGCGAATCGAATGAACAATTTGGATAATTGATTAGAGCTTGAATTAAAGACAGGAAAAATACTCGACTGTGGGCAACAGTATCGCCATAAAAGAGTAAGAGGTGTCCTAATTATGAATTCGATTACACAGATGTTTAATTTTGAGTTGTTCTATAGAATACGGGGACCATTGTTGTGACAAAAAAATTTAAAACTTTATAAACAATATAAATATTTTTATTTAAACAAGCAACTCATCAAAAACTTTTTAATCAAAGTTGTCATACAATTTATTGTACAGTTAAACCTTACAAATCTATCAAAACCTACTAAATCTAACCAAATAAAATCTAAACTTACTAAACCAACAAAATCTACCGAACCTATCAAAACTAACTAAGCCTATCATAGCTTAATAAACCTTAATCAACTTTTATGGTTTACATAAGTATTAATTGTTAGGTTTAATTTGTATCAACAATAGTCCCCGTTTTCTTTAGAACGTCCTACTTTTGCTTACTTCAACAACCGGATGTTTGCTGGATAACCGGATGGGTTATTAACTCGATATGTTATGGCAAATTGATTACATTTTTCTATAAAGCTATGATGTTATTAATGATACTCCACTTTTTGTATTCATGGTTTTTGAGTTTCTTTTATAACAGTTTTCTACTCTCTGAATTGTATAGCGGTCAGCGACCAATATGTACATGGTGTTCACTCAATTAGACGAAGATGGAAACACATACGACGAGATATATAAAATTCATGAAGATTATCCACTTTCTCATTGGTTAGAATAACATTTTGCAAACATCTGGTAACTTTATTGAGATCAATGTTATTATAGTTGAATTTTATCTTCCAAACATATACAAAATAAAAATACTTTAAAAATACATTTTTATTCCATCAATGCTAATATTAATCATCTCATATCAGCTATTTATAAGTTTTTATTTTTAATAAAACAATTGATTGCAAATTACAGTATACTATGTCTAGATTTGGGTATTGTGATACTTTTCTAAAAGTATTGTTGGTGCGTTTTACTAATAACAATATTAATATACCGTAATTTAAGTTTTAATGTAACAAAAATATAGTTAAATTTACATTTCATATGCGAAAAATTAAAAATTTATTAAATAATTAAAAATGGCAAATTAATTCATAAAAAACTAAAAATACCCACGCGCTACGCGCTTTGACGTCGCTATTTATTTTATGCTTATAAAGAACTTGTTATTCCCTAATTAACCCGTTATACCTGTAATAATGTTTCATATTGTTTATTTTACCAGTTATATATTGTTGAATATCATACATATTTCTTGCGTTAAACAATACAGTTTATTAGCTAAAACAATTTTAGATATTGTTAGGCAAATTAAGTAAAAATAGCGCTAAATTGTAAGTTTTTTATTGGAGGAGAACGTGACACACGGAGAGAGGGAGAGAGAGAGAGGGGGGAGAGAGAGAGATGATTTATTTCATTATATAGATAAATACACAAACAAACTCCAACCTAACCTAACCTAACCTATCATAACCTATCCAATCATAACCAAAAACTTACTGAAACTAACCCAACTAATCAAAATATAACCAACCCAACAATTTCTAGAAAATAACTTAACCTTATTTTATAAATAATGTAATATAAAATCAATATTTAATGCTTTTCTGGATTAAACTGAAACCATGGTATACTGTTTTTATACCCTACATTTAAAGATAAATTCAAACATTTGTATGTTTCAATATCGAGAACAAATTGAAAATAATCGAATAAGCAACAAATAAATAAAATGCAAGATTAGTTAACCGTTTTCAAAAAACGCGCCAACAAATACTTCAGGGAAAGTACACAACATCCCTAGATTTTAATTACCCTAATTTTACGATTATAGGCCCACTGTTAATTAGTTTTATAAAAATTCCTGTATAAACCCCCTTCAATATTCAACTAAACCTTGATAAACTAATTTTACAGTTAAAATCCTTAATAAAGATAATTTCTTTTCTGATAGTCTGATAAAAATTCATTAGATAAGTTCCATTCCATGTTTAAGCCCAGTGCATAAATATTTTTCATTTTTAACTTTTTTTTTGTTTAAACCCGGACCTATCTTCGTAAAATTAAAGTTGATATTTGATTTTTAAATGATAGCAAAATGTTAACGTTCATATTTATACCGAAATCACTGCAATTAACTAACAGTATATTCCTTATGTTTGTTTAAACAAATACAGGAAAAAAAATTATTTTGGTGAAGTTTTAAAAAATTTAACAAATGTTTAGTTTTATACTAAAACTAGGTTTCATCCCGTGCTTCGCACGGGTTATTGGTATTTATATAAATTGTGGATGTATAGAATCTCCATGAGGGATTGCCCACCCCCTCGAGTGACCCCTCATTTAACTCCGTTTTTTGAGGTGTTAAAGGGTATTTAAATATTTTTATGGCCACCTATATGCGGGAGTGCCCACCCCCTCGAGAGACACCTCATTTTACTTAGAGTATTCAGTAGTGTCGAATGATATAGGTGTTTAAGGGTGTTTTTAACATTTTTTTTGGACCCCTCCTGAATGAGGTGGAGCCAACAACCTCACGACCCACTATTATATTTCCTCTCTTTGATTTGAATCCAATGATATATGTATCGTGGGGATGGACGTTCGGGAGGGTCAAATATAATGCTATTGAATCAGTTTTTCCATCCCCATTTTTTAGGAGGGGTTCCACCATCTTGAATCCTCCGAATGTGCACTCCTCTCTTCGAGCTGACTCCATTGATATAGGTGTCGAAGGGGTGGGTCCCTCAGGGAAGGAGCCTATAAAGGTCTTCACAAACAAACAGACAAACAACAGACAAATTTTTAAGCTCACAAAAATCAGGCAAAAATGAACAAAATTGTGCCAAAACCGAGTTAAAATGTGTTAAAATTGTTAGATTTTATAACTTGGAATCCGTAGTTCTTAGGACCTAGTGATACAAGATTTGTGCATTTTGCATCACTACCATAATTCTTTTCTATTTCATCTGTTAAGTCACCTAGCATAGACCCACACTGTATAATTTCAGAGTTATTTTTATTTTTTACGTAGTAAATGGAGTCAGTATCAAAAAGTAAAACACATTTTGGACTTGCATTTTCAAGTAAATCTATTTTGTTGTATAATTCAATTCTAGCATAAGCCGTGACAAAAGCAGCTATAGATAAAATGTAGTTTCCAGGATTTGCATCCATCATATTTTTATAAGACCAGTTAATAACCAATTGATGCTCATTAGCTTCTGTAACACCACTAATGTCCTTTTTATCGTCAACTATCAGTTTCCAATATTGGTCATAAGATGAAACAATTTCAGTCTTCTTTTGATTTGGTTTTTGGGCTAGTTTTCCCCATAAAACATTACACATGAGTTTAGCTATAAATCTTTTTGATGCATTAAAACTAATATTATTCTTGTCCAGTTTAATACCAGTTATTTTTTCAAAATTAGTTATAAAATCATCTTTTTGTTTTACAGAAACACATCCAGACGGCCAACCACTTGCTTCTTGTTTTACTTTTAACCACGTATTCATATATTCTTCAAATAATAAATCATTTGATTCTGGATAATGTAAAACCTCAATTATTTGTATTATTTCATAACCCTTTTCAATAGCTCTTAGAAGTTCAATAGTTGTCCATGTATTTATTAAACAACGTTCTTCATCATTATGTTTACATGATGATAACATGTTTTTAGCACAACACATACATAATGGAAACGTTAATTTTCCATTTATTGTAATTGGTAAAACAGGAAAATATAATCCTTTAGGTGGAAGTATTTTACATTTAACAAAACCAAAGTAAGTCTTTAAGCTAAAGTCAAAATTTTCTGAGACAACTATTGGGTGTTTAATGGGATATCTTTTAGATTTCATTACATATGGATAAATGCTGTTAAAATCTACACATTTAATTTCTTCTTCATGTGAACATTCATGATAAAATTTTAAATTGTTTGTTCTTCCACCAAAAAATGCTTCATTAATTTTAGCACAGCCATACTTTTTAAGTTTTTTATAGTAATTTATTCTTTCATTTGTATAAATTTTAAAATTATTGTTAATTTTTTGGGTATCATCAAAAGCGCATTCCCATAAGTATTCGCAATTGTATCCCATAGTTTTGTAAACATTATATTTTTTTAAAGTGTTTTTATACAGGTAATCATATGAAACAGTTTTTGAGTTTTGAACAACACTAGGTTTATTTCGATTAAATGGATAACACTTTGGACATCCGTGCCATCGACATCCAAAAAATTCATAAATACAATTATTAGTTTTGTCGAACCCATCAGCAAAATAGATTCCAATCCTGTATTCTCTTATGATTTTAGTATCAAAAAGAGTTTGTTCAAAATCAAGCCATGCAGATGCTTTAAATGACTTTTGACGATTACTACTGTAACCTTCAAGTTTAGTAATACCTAGAACTTCATCTGTTAAATACTTTGTTTGAAATATTTCAAGACCAATTGATGCTAAGGTGAAACATCTTGTTATGGGATCAATATTTGTAAGATCCTTAAAACTAAAACGAAATATATTTACACATTTAGAAAGAATTTCTACATCGTTTTTACAGTAATCAATAATTTCTTTTTTAAAGTTGAATATATAATTTTCTTTTAGTTTGCTCTTATGCCATTCTTTTAAGTCATTACAATCTTTCAATTTTAGAAGTTCTGGCTTATAAAAGATTAAGTCTGGTAAAGGTCCAATATAGTTCCAATTAGAAGGACTATTAAAAAAATGTGGAAAAAAACCTTTTTTAATTTCTAAATTTAAACCGAACGCTTCTGGAAGTTTTGATAAAGGAAGTAAAAAGAAACTCAGTGAGTCAACCATAATTACGTTTCCAATTTTTAATTTTAAAATCTTTCTGCCATTCATAATTAATTTTACTTTGTCGAAAGCTCTTGCATAAACTTCTTTCAATATAAAATGTGCATCATAGCCCCGTGCATTGTGTGCAAAAGCATGAATATTAGCTTTAATCTCAAATGCTTTTTTTGCTAAATCGATGAACAAATAGTCAACAAAGCGATTTACACAGTCATATCCAAAATAAACTTTTTGTTCACATAATTTACAACTTGTACTTGGACTCAATAAACAAATATCACAAATAGTTTTAGAAACAAGTAGCATTGGTTTGTGCTGTCCATTAACTTGAGTGGACTCTATATCATAACACAAAATTATTTTGTTATTTTTGTCTTGTTCTTTTAATTTTTCTTCAACTTTTACTTTCATAAAACACAAATGAGGTTGTTCAACATAATACAATTTGCAATATTTACATTTGTAGTTAAGACATTTATGAACTGACTTATAAGTGCAAAAACAAAGTTCACACTTTTTAAATTTACTGCACAAACCTATTGTTAAATGCCGTTGATAACATTCAGTACCATAAAAAGACCTAAGACACTGATCGCAACGAATTTTAATTGATTTATCTTTAACACACCGTGAAAAACATTTTTTGCATAATTGTTGACATCTATGATTAAATTTATTAGAGTAACCAAAGTTGCATTCTTCACAAT
>JAQIXJ010003249.1:0-13292 GCA_034700185.1 Phthiracarus laevigatus
TACCGTGCCATTACCGGAGCTGATCTCCAATTCCACTGCCATTCCACGGTAATGGAACTATATTTTCAATCACTACTGTAGACAAAACAATTGGGCACACGTTTGCCATTTACTCGCGCTTACGCAGCACTGGTTTAAACGAAAAAATGTTGTACAATAATAAAGTATTTGACACAAAGTGCAATGAAACACAATGAACAAAATGCTACAAAATATTTTCGTCCGAACAAATATGCGATATAATTGTAAATCTATAGTTGCTAAAAATATACCGCATTTTTCATTTATAAATATTTAAAATACTAAATGGAATTTTTATAAATTTAAGAATCTTTCATTTTAGCGATTACTCTATATAACTTAAAAAAATTTTAGCTCACATTTTTTTATAAAGCAGAGCTTACAGGATCCTAACATCGTGTGATCAACTTTTATCGCATCAATTTTATTTTAATTTAAAATTAAACATTTTTAACGACGTTTTTAAAACTCAACCCAAACTGAGTGTTCATTCTATTTTGTATTTAATGCAGATATTATCCTTTATTTTTAAGTTTTTTTTATCACAACCATAACGTTTAAGACCATTCTTATCACGTCAATCATGTATTTTGAGTAAATTATTAAATTACTGTAATGTATTTAATTGTTATGTTTAGTCAATTTCAAGTGTAATTTTTTTTTTAAATTTTAAACGCAAACTATTTAACAAAAATTTATGTATGCATAGTAAATTGCATTCGGGTTAGTTTATGTTTTAGTGCTTTGCAAGCTATATAATGAATTAAGAATATGCAATAATTTAAATTAAATTTTAATTTATTTGGCACTAGCAATAAAAAGCCATATTTTTAAATTTTCATACTACCCTGTAGTAAGCAATCTATAGTCCCTTTAAGCGATATTTAACTGAATAGTTTTGTGCGTTCGTAAAAGTTGATTCTAACTTTAATTCCTCTCTCACTCTATCGACTTTTTTCGAATTTCATATTAACCCCAAAACCTTTATTTCCATTTTTTCTCAGCTATATTTTAAAACAAAGTAATTTTATTATTATTATTCTTGCCTATATTTATATTTTTGATTTCTCTGAATGTCATAAATAAATGTCTAATAAAAACTCTTTTCGATAAAAATGATTAATTGTGTGAAGTTTAATTATAAATGATTAAATAAATAATACATATATATTCAAAATGCTTAATTGTTTAAGTAGTTAATTAACGCTAACAAGATGTTAATAAAAACTCATCTTTTGTTTCGTACCCAATAATAAAAATAAAGTTACTGGCAATAAATAACTGTTTTGTTTACCCATTTGTTTGTTTAACCTCACTTTTTATTAAAAATAGAAAGCAATCAGTTCTGTACAATTATTTCTATGCCATGTATACAAAGTATAGCGCTATAAATACATCTATAAATTTCATTATAATGTTAGACGTTATATACCGATAAAATTTATCATAGCATTTATCCAATAAATATTTACATTACAATAACAGGGCATCACTTTTTTTCGTTTAGCAAACACTCGATGATAACACTAAAGTCTTTATTTGTTAAATCATTGAACTTTTATTTATTGAAAAATACAAACTTCAAATAGTGATGCTTATAAAAAAAATACCTGCTCGTTCTAAAGGTTAAGATCAATCGACAACCGAACGCAAAAAAAACCATCACTAAATTATACGCATTCAAAGCTGTATATATATCTCTGTCCATAGATTTTTCCTGTTAAGGATGTTAACGCAATAGTTTTATCGAGTCATTTGTTAAAACGTCTTAAAATTAGGCAAAAAATCTATCACCTGCGCATAATAACATTAAATTACATGAGCTTATTAGAAGTGGGCTATAAAAAATAAATGTTAATAGAGTTTCCCGATTCTAATCAACATTTATTATATTTGTACGATGTTAATGGTCTGACGAGTGAATGGAACATCTTTTAAATAGTGCTCAGGCTATTGATATTATAATATGATATTAAAATAAGAAATAATTATCGGTCTCTCTCTCTCTCTCTCTCTCTCTCTCTCTCTCTCTCTCTCTCTCTCTTTCTCTTATTCTCTTATCATATTTTAAAATTATGCACAGCATTATGGCTGGTATGGTGCTATGGTTGGCGACATACCAGTAGGAGGGCTGCTATAAAAAATTAAGTTTAAAAGGATGTTTGGACCAATCAAAATACCAATGCGAATACGTTATATTTGTGATTTAAATAAATGCAATGAAATTTTACTGTTGTAAGCTTGCATTCCACTGTTTTTATGGCTAATTTAAATCTTACTGTTTCAATGTTTTATTCAAAAAAAATCCGTTAACAATAACGGCATTACAGGACGTTTTGAATAATACTGAATCAAACAAATCTTCCTGAATTTCTCACAAGTCTATCTATAACTCGCAGTCATTATAAAACTGGTAATTTTCAGCGAATAAAGATTGCTTGAGCTTTGAAATGAATGAAAAAGTAGAAAAAATAATCTTAGTTTCCATGTAGAAATTTTTAGAATCAAGTTCAAGGGTGGAGTTATTTAGTACGCATATAAGAAATTATTTAGACTTTATGCCCATTGGGTTTTATAATTTTTTAATTGATATCGCATGCATTTAATATTTAATGATATCACAAATATAATTATATTTCTCCAAATCTCTCTCTCTCTCTCTATCTCCCCCCATTTTTCTCCCTAGTTTTACATCAGATAATTTATATTTTACTTTGATTATTTTTTTGTTGTTGGAAAATAATTAGATTGTTTACTGTCTAAACGCCAAGAATGCAAACCAAACTGATGAGAGCAAACCAAAATATTTATTATTGATAATGGATGATAAAATGATCGTGCATATGCTTTAAACTATCATTGTAACTATTTCTTTCAGTATCAAATTAAACTTAAAAATATTCTGCCGGATTAACGAATTAAATTTATTTTTTATTCATTTTCTCGAAAAAATTCAACACAAATATAGGTTTATATTTAAATTTCTTTTTACTAGCATGTTTTAAAATTTAATAAAATTACAACAAAAATTTATAAAATTATTTATAGATTTATTAATTCTGGAAAAAATATAATGATATTTCCCATTTTAAAAAATTATATGTATATTTATCCGATATTTATATGATATTTATTACTAGATAATATATTTCTTATAATATTAATAATGAATAATAACAAAATTAGTTGCCATAATAATATCGAAATTATAAAAACATTTGGGAAAATCTTTAGCACACGCACACACACACTCTAAAATTGAATGAATTTATGTTAATTTAAATGATACATAAAACCCCCCGGAAGGCGAAATTATTGATCGAGAAGATGTGGGCGAATCTGTAGCGATGATGATGACCTTAGCTTTGAATTAATTAAGTTTACATAACAAACAAACAAAATTACATTTTAAACAATTAACAGTTAACTCACTGCAGTGGTAAAAAAAATTACACAAAAAATAAAGCAAATATTAAACAGTTTTGTTGTGTAAACAAAAAAAATATTTACAAAAAACTTAAATTGTGTTTTGTGTGTAACATTTTTTTAAAGGATCTAATATAACAGATTTATTCTGCCAAAGTATATATGAACTTATGAATTACAAAGAAAAATATTTTTTAAGATCACACCTATGACTCTTTTTTCCTTATTTAATTTAATAGCTGCATATAATTAATAACTTAATGTAAAGTAATTGTTACATAATCTTTTTTCTCTTTTGTATTGCGTTTAATTTGAAACGTGTTCATTGACTTTGAGGTGTTTTCCGAATATATTGTGATACAACAAAAATTAACTAAAGAACAAAATAGTATGTACTAGTATTAACAACATCTGTGGTGATTCAAGATCTCTCGTACTTTCTGTTGAGCGAATCAATTTGAGATATGATATTCTCTAAATACTTTAGCTTATAATTATAACTGTAATCATTATTTAATATCGATCTACCTCTTCTTCGATGCATCGCTGAATTATAATAAGGATCGGGAATAAACGGAAGTTGTGGCACATAGTGATCATTTGACATTCTTCTGATTGTGGTGGCCATTGGTATAAGAAGTGGCAGCGATAGCGCAACACCACGTAATAAAGCCGACGCTAATCCGGCCGTGCCTTTAGTGCTGGTTGTGCTGGACAGCGCTTCCTCAGGTAGTCTTATGTGTGTTTTTGTGTGCAATGTGTCCGAATTCGATGATAGAAATGAGCCCAAGTTAGGCCAACCAATGCCAACTTTTTGCAGTAATTCTCCTATTACTTCGCGAAAAGCCACCAATGCTTGAATTGCGGTTAGCTCTGCATCATTAAACTCGTATGGTCTTTGTTTATCGTCCTTATCTGTATCGATGTCTTTATTGAATTGATATTTATAGCTATTCCACTGCGCATAACATATCTCTAACGATAGGATTGTCGATAAAATAAACACCAGCTATAGTGATAGAGATTAAACTATTTTAAATATCTTAAATATTTATTACTCAGTGATAAAAAATTTTAAAGTGATATATGCTGGAGATAAAGGAGTAGAAAATGTTTGAACTCTAAATGACGGACAAGTTTTTAATATCAAAAACTTGAAAATATTTCAAAAAATCTTTTAACATTTCTGAAAGAATTACTAAAGAATTTTGGATAAAATATATAAAAGCAATAAAATAAACAGTTTTAAATTTATGTCAAATGAAATGATGGCAATGTTTAATTAAAGAGGCAATCTTAAAAAAAAGAAATATTTATAAATATTTTTTAATTTTAAATCAAATACGATTTCAAAGAATTTTCAATTGTGATTTGATCAATAAAAATAAAGAGTTCAATGTGTTCTAATCAGCTCTCGTGGAAATGTAGCACTTTTCTGAGGGTTAGCGCACAATTATTATCACTTGGATTGAAACTAACCATTAACATAAAAAATCAATTCGTTATGGTTTTGAAAAGCCAACAATTGTTAAATTTACACTTTAATTTTGTCTATAATATAGTTTTGTAACCAAAAACTCTGGTACGAACCTTAATTTTTAGTTCGGAAACTAATCTATAAAACTTTATTTTATTGAAAGCTAAAACTGCACGTATCTTAAAATGCTTCTGATGTAAGACAAATAAAATTTGAAATAAATAGGCCTAATTTAATATATTAGATAAACACTATTTTACTTTTTAAGTAAAAATAAAAGTTTTAAATAAAATATTAAAATTTTAATAACTTACCACTATTCTCCAGCAAAATATATTCATTTTTTTTGTAATAATGTGGAATTAAGTAAAACACGTCAAAATCAATTCAATTGGAAGTTAAAAATTATTTTCGATTAAATAACAAATAGCAAACGATAGTTTAATTAAGACACAATAATATTTCGAAAACTTTTTTCTTAAATTATAAAACTTTTTCGTTGGTGTCGATTTTAATAGGAAAACTAAGCCAAATTAAAAGTAAACTTAATGTCAAAATTATTCTTTAATCACATGCAAAAAAAATAAAATAATTAGTTTTGCATTAAAAAGTCAATTTCTTCTTAGTTTTGATTTTCATGAAGTAGTGTGACATTTACTATCATTAGAAGAGTGAGCAGCAAAAACTTTTATCTCTAACTAACTTGAAACCCAGTAATACATAAACTGTTATATCGGCGAAAAAAAGAAGAGCGCACCTCAAAAAGGAAACGAGGACTGCTATAGCATTGGCATTCAAGTTAATGCAGGTCAAGATCAAGGGTTCCTCCAATCAAAATAAATAGCAATTGGGAACTCGTGGACAAACTCCTCTTTTTAAGACTGCTATAAGTGGATGGTAAAACTATATATAAATTATTTCGTATAGTGTATGCGTTACGTGTCGACTTTAATAATATGCCCCGTATAACACATGCATCTCTCTCTCTCTCTCTCTCTCTCTCTCTCTCTCTCCACAATTTTTAGCGAAACACCGCATTAAATGCACATAAACTGCGTAAGAATACAAATATAATTTCTGCATAATTCAATTGTATTTACTGTTTAAATGTTTACACTATGAAATCTAGTTTTTATGTCGCTAAGAATTCAACGCTTTCGAGTCTATCCCAAACGAATATTTGCTTAACATTCTTATGTAATATCGGCTTCTATTTTCAGTTTTTTATTACAAATTATGTGCTGAAAGTTTTGTGTATAACTTTTATAAACGCTTTCATTAGAAAAAATATAAGATGTAAGCTTAGAATTGATTTTTATCATTTTATATAAGTTTAGAGTACAATGACTTATATTCTTCAAATTTTTTTACTTTGAATG
Organism: Phthiracarus laevigatus; assembly: GCA_034700185.1. Taxonomy (NCBI): domain Eukaryota; kingdom Metazoa; phylum Arthropoda; class Arachnida; order Sarcoptiformes; family Phthiracaridae; genus Phthiracarus; species Phthiracarus laevigatus. Next base: position 6,304 of record JAQIXJ010003249.1, read on the forward strand.
GTTCAATTTTTTTAAAACTAATTTTTTATATCCGTAAATAGTAGTGATAACAAATTTAAATAGCTCTTTTAAAACGGTATATTACTAAGCAATAATATTTCTTTCTGTCATAAGCATTATACCATGTTTATACTTTTTTATATTATCATAACAAAAAAGCTTTTAAAAAGTAATTATAAATTATCGAACGGAAATTACATATATGATACCCCATTAGTACATTTTGTGTCCGTCTCTAGTCGTAAAGCTCAGTACATATTAATTTAAAAAAGTTCTTTTCGAAAAAGGCTAAACAGGAGATTAATACTGTGCATCAACATGTATTATGCATCAATTTTCTTTCAAATTAATCGTGGAGTGTATCGTACACATTAATAAAGTTTTATCTTATGTAATGACATAATTTTTTTAAAAAATGCATTAGTTTATGAGTTCTAATTTTTAACCATTAATTAAGCATAAAATCAGTGTCCTCTAAGAAATTAGTGTCCTTAAAATATTTCAGTTTTTAAATTCTTAATACAGAAGTTAAAAATAACTGTTAATCGATTCTTAAGATTTCAAGTGTTCTTAAACATCACTTCTTTACAATGTTATTAAACAATTTTAATTAATGTTAAGCCAGAATATGAGTAAAGTAATGGTTTATCGTTATTGCTTTTTAATAATAACAACTTTGTATAAACTATAAATTATGTAATTATTTTTTTGGAAAATGTTTGCCTAATCTTTTTTTTTTATAAAATACTTACTTATTAAATTATTAGTGTAATTTCAAGTTACCTGAAGATAAAACGTTTAGTTAGCTTTTAATGCACAAAAATCATAGTGTAATGGTTTTTTTTTGTTGTATAGAAAACGCTATTCTATTTCAATAATTACTAAATTATTTAAAAATTAGATTACAGTATATATATACTCGCAAACAATGAAAATGAAGTTATTCGTCATTTAACAAAATTAATTAAAAACACAGGCTCGTAATGATGGGATTACTGAGTAAAAATGTTATTATCTCTCATGAATAATTGAAATAGTAAATTGTAGAGCATGAGTGGTTATTTTAAATGAATCGCATCCATCAGTCCATCCATCTTAACAACTATATTCTATAACTTCATAAAAATAGTTGAGCTCAAAAAACTTTTATTAATTTTGACCAGTAAACTTTGGCAGTAGACGATCGATACAATTTAAACCTTAATTTTTTGTCCAGAAAATAATCAAAATTTGGTTTTCCGATTAAATTCATGCTAATAAATGAAATCGAAACTGTACGTCTCTTAATTAAAATTTAAACTATCATTATTTAACGATAGTCTAAAATTTTAATAGAAAAATTTCTGAAAGCATTTTGTTCATTTCAAATTTTATTATGTTTTTATTGTTTTTTTGTTAAACCACAAGTTTTTGGTTTATGTCAGCGAATAATTGTTATAACCATTATTATTATTATTATTATTACATTATACTGGAACTTAAATTATTAGTGCGGTTTGTTTGAAGTAACAGTAATTTACTCCATTTTGATGAATTACTTTTACCATCTCTTACGCGTTACCATCTCAGCGTTATATGCAGTAAATACGTATTAAAACAAATTTTTTAATTATTTCAAAGATTTTATTTTGCAATTGCTTACTGGAATGATTATTAATTGGAAATTGGGTTCGGTTCAATAATTCCGAGTGAAGTTTATTTTTAAATTTACGAGTTAGTTCTAGTAAAGTTTGTTCAAATTGTTTTTATATTCAATTGTAAAGTTAACACAAAACTATTTATTATTTAATTTAATTAATTACTAATATTTCACGATTTTTTATCTTAAAAACGAATCATTTATCTAAATTTTGGGTGTTGAGGAACATTCGGTAAAATAATCGATAAATTATCGCTAATTATTTTTTCATAAAATTTTCTTTTTGCTATAAATGCTGAACTCAAATATACGTATTTGTGTAAAATGAAAATAATTTTTTTGATAAACAAAAAAGGTTGAATGCAATGCTATAAAAATCATGTTAACATGTTGAACTTAAGAACTGGAAATAAGCGAGGGAGAGAGGAGAGAGAGAGAGAGAGAGAGAGAGAGAGAGAGAGAGAGAGTGGCAAAAACTTAAAGCATAGTTGCATAGTTTCAAATATCAAAAGAGCATTAATCCGTCTTTTAAAATTTATACATAACAGTTGTGAGCCTAAAGATAGGAATTCTGGGACTCAGCAAAAATTCTTTAGACAAAATGTTTTGAATTTAATTTCATTAAATAAATATAATAAAACTTAGGCCTCGAATTAAACATATACCGACTGAGTTACTGTAGGAGAACCTATTTTATTAAAAAATGCTTGTATTTTATTAAATTGTAATTTTATTTATTTTTTAAATATAAACTTCAAGAGTTTTCTATATATCAGACTAGCAATTATTATCCATAGCAAAATAAATTCGCTCTAAAACGTGTAAGAAGCAATATTTATTAGTTTAACCTTTATTTAAATATTTTGGGGTTAAGAAGTTTTCACATTTAATAAACTTGAGTGATGTCTCATCTTTTGAAAAACTTTTCTCTGTAAGTATCATTAGTTGAACGTCTTATTAGTTTTTCTCTAAGTTATATATTTTTATTCAAACATAATAAAGTTATAGTAAGTTTTTTATTTAATGCTTGAGCAAAAAAAATAAAATAAAAAATAAAAACAGCATAATAGCGGCTGGTATTAATTATTATTATTGTCAATAATAAAAAAAGTGGTCAAATAAAAAATACTTAAAGTTCTTGAAAACATGCTTAATTAAACTTATTTATTTCTGACTTTAAACACAGTGTGAAAGAAAATTTATTTCAGAATATTATTATTATTATTACTTCTATCTATCAATAAATTATATTAGCCTTAATTGGCAAATGATGTTCTAAAGAATGCGTTTTTTCCATTCATTGCCCTCCAGTGAAACAAAGCACAAAATTTATTACTATATATTTAAAATTCTTGTAGAATTCATAAAATAAAATCTTAAATTATTATTATTGGCGTTTTCTCTCTCTAATAACATAAACTAATATTCGATTTGTTAGCTACAATACATTGAAAACCAGTTGACTAATAAATTTATTATCTGTACGTATAGAAAAAGGTTATCATTAGAGAAACAAGATTTAATAAATTATAAGCTTTTATTATGAACCAAAATTTCTTTTAAAAAATTGTTTATCAAAAATGTATTTAGAATCTATTATCATAATTTGCTACTTTTATCGAAAAGCATGCAAAACCAATTAATTCATAAATATTGCTTATATGGGTAATGCTATAGTATTTAGTAGAAAAGCAGCTAAAATCCTCACATAAAAATACCGCAGCCAATGATTGATGCGTGACCTGAAGCATAGCAAATATTGATGACCGAAAGCTTATGCCGCATTAAACAACAACGATTTTGATGGAAAAGTGTTGCCATAACAGTCAACGCTGATACTGCCATCAAATTTTATAAACTGTAACTTTTTTATTTTTGAATTTATGGTAAGATGAGCCAATTAGTTTTTAACAATTTCCTCTCTGAATATTAGGGATTCGGTGCTGACCAGTGATCCCTTTTAAATGAAAACCATGAACTTTAATACATGAATAACCTTAGATTGCTAAGCAAACCGTATATTTTTTGTTATTTTCACGCTAAAAAGCCATGAAAGCTTTTTCTTTTTTAATTTTAAAACTCCTTCTAATCGATCGCAAACCAGAACATAACTTATCTTATTTTAAAATGCTGACACATTTATATTTTTGTTTTCTTCAATGCAATATTTTCTAAACGATTGATTATGCTTAATAACGATATCCATTTAATCGGTTGCTTATCGATATTTCTGAATGCATTAATGTGTACGATTATTAAATAGTTTTTTTGCCCGTAATTTGCACTTATTTATTGATTATTCTATACTAAACTTATTTTTATTCATTGCCGTCAAAAAACTTTTAAAACTTTGCTAAATTTGAATTTAAGCGTTGTATATTTTTTGGGACAAACTGCGGCAATAATTTATATTTTTTGTTTTTATTTCGAAATCGATAAATTATAATTTTAAAAGCATTATACATTAGTTTTCTTAATAAATTAAAAAAACGTTTTCTAATAAATGCTAATTAACTTTTTATCGCCTGCTTACTATTCTTACTAAAATTTTGTTTTCTATTTTTCATTATTTTACTCGTTAACTAATCCATTCTTTATACAGTATAGTAATTACAGTTAATCTCGCACTTATTGTTGCATTAAAAGAAAAACTATAGATAATCACTCTTTAATAGCTCTTAAAAACCTCTCGAATAAAGTCTTAATCACTATCAACCTCTCCCATAATTATTATGTATTACTGTGAAATGCTAAATAACTCTGTAGAAACATGTATAGTAAAGTAAATTTTGGCGGTAATTTAATGCCTATTTTTTAATGAATAGCAACATCGATCATCATATATTATGATAGCATAAAATCTTCTAAAGATTCGCACATTTTTAATTTATATTAAACGTGATTAATTTGATACAGGCTTTAAATATTCTAAAACCCAATGATAGATGTTATCTGAAATATATTTTGATATTTATTATGGTTCATAAATGATGAATTTATCTTTGAAACTTGAAATTTAAGTAAACAGTTTAAAAAGTAACAGCTAAGTTCTTAATGTCCGTAAATGAGAATTCAAATTTTTTCAAGTTCACGCATTTTTCTGCTTAAACTTTATTCGTACATACCTTACAATTTTTTTGTTATTACGCGCAAAAATGTTTAATTCAAACTCTTGATAAATTAAAAGGAAATATAAATCTCTGGAAATTTTTGAAAAAGAATTTACAATATATTTTGCCTGATATGACCAGTAATTTAGTATATGTTAGTACCTATCAATTTAGCGTTTAATGAAATACAATCTCCACTTAATTTATGAATATTTTCAAATGACATATCTTGAAAGAGGCTTTAAATGACTTTGTTATTTATTTTATAAAACAACAGACATTTTTATTGAAAATTAGTTATTGGTTATCCTGTATTTTAAATAATTATATATATAAGTAATAAATGAAACTATATTAATTAAATTAATTATGATGTTATAATTATTTTTATCATTATTATCTCAAAACATTATATTCAAGAAAAAATAAACTAAATTTTCCTGAATATGTATTCAAAATTTTTTAAACGTGATATTTAAAATAATTTAAATGTTATGTCTTCCGATTTTATCAGATTTTAAGCATTAATAAAAAAATCCAACCAAACTTTAAGTGGTTTAAAAGTTACGACAGTAAATTAATTTTTTGTGCGCATAACTAAAAAGATAGCAATGATTAGAGTTTAAAAAACTTTACATTGAATCCAACTAAGAGCGAACAATTCTAATATTATTCGTGTACTATTATTAGGGATCGGGAAATTCGGTCAGAAAAATGTTAAAATTCGGTCGGTTTTCGGTTGAAATTATTGTCTAATTTCGGTTGAAATTTCGGTTGACCTTTTTTAAATAAATTAATTAAATTTTAAAATGTTTTACACTCATGTCTTGATGAAAAATTTAAGACTTTTTTATAATGAAAATTTTTCCAATCAGCTATAATAATTTATTTTTAAATCTGCTAATATTTTAATATTGTAATATCAGTTTTAAATAAGTTAGGTTACTTTTATAGACTAAGTGCACTTTTAAGTTTCTAAATATGATTTGGAGCAAAAAATAATCATATACTCCTATAAAAAATTATTTAAGATTATAATTGTTCAAATTAACCTTTTGAATTATTACAATACAGAAAAATGTTTTATTTATTCGTAAAAAAACTAATATATTTAACTTATCCTATGATATTCGGTCGCTTATATTAAATTTCGGTTATTTCGGTTGAAAAATTTTACCTATAAAACAGTCATTTTTAGTCAATTAATGCTTATAATAACTTTAACCGAAGTTTAAGCAATAAAAAAATTTCGGTTAAAACCGAAATTTCCAATCCCTAATGATAAGCAACAATATTTAACGGTTAAGATAAACAAAATAAAACGTTATACTGGCTATAAGAGAATGACCAAAAAATGCGTTAAAGTTTTTATTAACACATGTGTGTGGTCTAGTTTACAATAAAATATTTATTCTATTATTGCCTATTATTGTATTTTTATATAAATAGTTTTCATGAAAAAAAGAAGTAAAGGTTAAATACATCGTTATAACTAGTACTTGAGTTATCTTATCAGAATATAAGTCTTATGTTCAGCACTTTAATAGTGGACTTCAAAACTGTTGTTGCGGTACACACACACACAAAACATGAAAAGGCGCGTGTCTCACGAGAATGATTGCATTCTCTATGGCCATAAATGGTGGCGAGAGTCGCCTACATTAACACAGATTTTTTTAAAAATCCTACTAATGACCCGAAAAAACTTTTATTAATATTATAATTACCAAAATATGAGAATGTGTCCACATTTGCAGACAGACATTGCAAATCCAATAGCAGACTTATTCAAAGTATGCTAAAAATAATAAACTATTCAACCAGATAACTATGAATTAAAAACGAGTTAGAGTTTTAATGTCTTAGACGATAATTATTTTCTGTCTACTTGGCTGTCTGCTTAGCGTAATTAATATTATGCAGGGTGTCCCAGAAGGGGGGCTGGAGGGGGGTTACCCCCCCCCAAGAATTCTCAAAAAGTTGACCCCCCCCTACCTAAAAATTGAAAAGTGACATCTCTATGGGGAAAAAAATTTTTTTAATGCTTTTTTGTCAGTTGGCAAAAATATTGTCGCTTAAATCCGAGTAGTTTGACCTCCCCTTAAAATTTTGAAAAGTCGGAAAGTAACCTCCCCCCAGACCGACACACTCTGGGACACCCTGCTTTATAGTATTTTAAGCGTTTCCTTATAAATATTATTAATTAAATATCCTAAGTATCTAATTTTCAAATTTCTTCT
>JAQIXJ010003250.1:0-13288 GCA_034700185.1 Phthiracarus laevigatus
TTCTGGCAAAAATGGTTTCCATCTAAATATAAGTCTTGTTCTGTTTTGTGCGGTAATTCTATAAATTAACAAAAAAAACAGTCCCAAATATCATAATAAAAAATAACGTTAACATTATGACCCAGACTTCATGGAACACGACATCTATTGTGTAAAACAATAAATAAATATTGAAAAGTTTTTGTCTTTATTTTGTTTTTTTAGTTTATCGAAATTGTCAATTTTCTCGTAGCTTTTCTAAAGCGCAAAAATTTCATTTTTATACCACCATTCGACTTAACTAGTATTACTTGAGCTTTTTTAAAAGAATTTTGAAAATTCAATTTATATCAAAGATCACAATACAGGTTATGTACAGCAATGGTTACTTTTCAACTAAAATATGAGTTATACAATAGTGGAAAGCTTCCAACATAATTGAGATGTTGAACAAATATGAAAAATTGAATACATCGTTATAGGAATTTTTGTGGCATTATTGAGATATAGTTGGCGGCACCTAAAACTACCAGTTAATTAATATGGCGTTATCACAATTTTACTTAGACCTACAAATTAGTCATTTTTTCTGTGGCTTTAATTACATATTAACTTACAAGAATAAATTTTGAAGTCGATTATATGGAACAATTTTTCAGTTGCTTATCATATCTTATTGCTATCATATTAATCTAAAAAATTTAAAGTTCATAATTTAATGGTTTTAAAAATATTTGATAGTAATTAAGTGTCGTAATACATGAAAAATTTGCACGTAAAAAGTAATTATTCTATTAAGGAGTATTAGAGTTTTTCTATAGATATAATATTAATAAAGTTAAATAAAATTACTTTAAAAGTAGATATCAAAGAAATGGAAAATAATTTTTTTAATTATCCTATGTTTGTAAAATATTGAAGACATGATACGCTCCGATATAGTTATTTAAGTTAAAATCAATGCACATTAAACCGTGCAAATTACATCAGGGTTCAGGAGGAGACTTACAAATCTGATTCTAAAGCAGCCGTATTAAACTGCATATATATATACATGAGTGCATGTATCAATTAGAGAATAATTTAAAGTTTTGATAAGTCTACCACTTGAACAAAAAGTGCTATAATAAACGCGATCGCCTGGAAATAAAAACTATTTATTACTATAAAAATATCCATTTTTAGTCTTAAATGTTTTACCTCATAAAACCTAAAATAATTAATAATTGATATTTTCCAGCAGTAAAAACCAATTCGTTTTTGACCATTTCTTTCGATGAGTGATAACAGCTTTAAAATAAAGCATAGTTTAAACTTAAATAAATAAATTAGACACACAAAGGAGCCCTCCATTTGTTGGGCTCGACATTTTCATTAAACAAAAAATATTGGGTTTTGAGTTAAATAGAAAGAAAATTTTTAGTGAATAAATTTATTACGTAAATTAAGTTTGATAATTCTTATATATCAATAACATTAAAGAACTAAATTTAAGCTTATAATTATAAATTAAAAAGCAAAGTTCCAGAAAAGCTAAAGGTAAGAGCTTTACATTTTAGTTTTAGAAGTTACATTTTGGGCTTCCTCGGGTAGAGCCGAACTTTAATTTTACCAAAAATTGGCATAGGACAGGGCCGGGTTTATCGAACCAATATCGGGGCTTAAAATTGTTAACGATTTGGGTGTCTAATCTGTTTATTAAACTGAATTTATTAAATTTTATTTTAACCTACAAGATTACATTATACCACATTCATGAAAATAGTAGATACCGTATATTGAATGTGCTTATACTTACTTTGATTTTTGTAAAAAACGTTAATTGATGATCATATCTAGTCATGAATGAGTTTAAAACTTGATAGAATTTATTTATGGTGAAAGAAACTGATGAGGCAGTGTTTAAATAAAAAGCTCCAACAGATAGTAATAATAGAGTTAAGTAGATATAAACTAATTTGAAATAAATCGACATTTTGCCAAACGATATTTGATAAATAAAAAGACTGGCCGGAAGTGAGAATAATATAATTCCCCAGAATAACATTTTAGACCAATAGTTATCGTTATAGTCCTTAATTTCGCGATAAACTAGAATTAAGCCGTTGATTAGTGCCCGGATTTTGTGATTCCTCATTTTTCGTGTTTGTATAAACATTATTAAACTATCGTTGATTTGTTTCAATTTTACTTTTAAATAGTAACAAATGATGTAAAAGTAAACGAGTTGCCACACCAGTATATTAATCACGCAACACTCATTGAGCGTTAGAAATGCGCTCCATATCAATGAAGTTACGATAAAGTATTTCTCTGAACTATTCATTGTCATAATTAAAAACTTACTCCAAAATAATACATTCGGAAGAATTATGTTTAGATTGACGCGGTTTGTCTCAAATAAAAATTTCGCTAATTTAATTAATTTGTAGATGTCGTGGCGATGCGTGAAACCTATACTTTTCGGAGTAACCACTCCAGCCATCATTTCAAATGGCTTCATGTAAGATGGTCTGATTCCATTGTAATAGTTATAGAAATGAATTAATTGGCATATTATCGATAATAGATATCCCTGAGCTGTTGCGATATTCCAGTGTTGTCTAACGTTAAATACGTGCGAAAAATCACCCAATAGTATCATTATTTTTGAATCGTTAGTTTTGATGAAAATCAAAACCACGTGTCGAATTAGATTAGCGATCGACATAATTAATATGAGATAAGGATTAATGAATTTAGATCTTGATTCACACCCGATTGAGTGCAATGATAAACCAATTCGATAAAAATGGTTGCCTGAGGATGAAACAATATCTTGTTGTGGTATAAGTTTTGAGGCGTTGAAGCTATTCTTTTTATTTTTACCCATTGTTTGTGGTAAGAAAATTTACTAAAATTTGAAGAGTTAATTTAAAAAGTTGTACTTTTAAATATTAAAAATCCTTTAGGAACTTATATGTGTAATAAGATCATCGATGCAAAGTAAAAACTGAATTAAACTTTTTTCTAAATATAATTATCGGCAAAGCAGTCATTATTATTTTAACTTCTAATAACTAATTTCTAATTTTTTTGTTATCTCCTTTATTATTTTTAATATCGCGAAAACAGGCGATTTGGAAATATTTCATTTTGATTAAAGTAAAATAAGTTATGAATCCTAACTTATGATAAATGTAATCATGACTGTCACGATTATAAAAGCTATAACTACCGTGTTAGGCTTTATACTATAAAAATAAATTAAGGAAATTAACGTTTTTTAGAAACTAAGTTGAGTTTATATGAATTTTTCAGAAATGAAATAAAATTAAAATAGTAAATGTAACATCATCCAATCATCCAATATATATAAAAAACATTATTTGTTTGTTTGTTTGTGAAGACCTTTATAGGCGCCTCCCCTGGGGGTACCACCCCCTCGACACCTATATCATTGGATTCAGCTCGAAGAGAGGAGTGCACATCCGGAGGTTTCAAGGTGGTGGGACCCCTCCTAAAAAAATGGGGGTGGAAAAACTGATTCAATAGCAGTATATTTGATACTCCTGAACGTCTACCCCCACGAAACTTATATCAATGGATTTATATCGATAAGATGAGGTAAAATAGGTGGGTCTAGAGGTGGTCGGCACCCCTTCATTCAGGAGGGGTCCAAAAAATGTAAAAAATACCCTTAAACACGTATATCATTCAACTCTACTGAATATGCTGATTAAAATGAGGGGTCACTTGATGGGGGTAGACACCCCATCAAAAACGAGGTGTCCATAAAAATGTTTAAACCTTCCTCAGCACCTATATCATTCAACTCAGTTCAAAAAACGGAGTTAAATAAGAGGCCACACAAGGGGGTGGGCAGCCCCTAATGGATATTTTATGCATTCAAAATTTATATAAACACTATAAACCCGTGCGAAGCACGGGCTGAAACCTAGTATATCATAACAGACAAAGACGATTGCTTTTAATAATAATGAAACTATTTGCGAAAGGAAATAACCAATAATTAACAAAAGCAAGAACGACACATTCATAGAGAGCTCACTTTCTAATAGTTAAACTAAGCTGAAATTTAATTTCAATTCTCAAAATTAAATACGTGCAAGTTTCATTGGTTGATCTAGTGCGGACACACGGACGGACGGACGGACAGTTTTAAATGCATAAGCTCGCCTTTTTTTAAACAATGTGTGCTAAAAAAAGATTTCGTTAACAACACAAATAATATTGAAGAAATGGTTGAAATAATCGAAGATGATATGACAACTAACGACACACTGTGGATAATGAAACAATTTCATTTGCATAACGTGAAGGAACATTACCATTATATTTATTGATATGCAAACGCAGAAGAGCTTTCTTTTACAAACAAATATTGTGGTGAACTGAGAAGAACAAACAAAAATATTTCTTATGCTAATATTTGCAAATTGGAATTAAGACATTTTGATATAAGATATTTGAAATGTTGCACACATTTTTTTATGATCAAAAAACGGCAAATACAAATTAGACTATCAAACGGGACTCCGATTTTTCGGGCCCCCGACAATTTCTGTCGGGCATTGTCGGGCTTTGCTCACTGTTCTATACCTTTTGTAAAACAAACGATAATTCTTGGTCTCCAGATATCGAGCCAAATAGTTCTACCTTTTCACAGATTGACAAATTATTATCGTCTTCTACATCCAAATCAACTGTTACTGCGGTTTTTCTGTCCCTGATATAACGCTAATCGATGGTATATTTAAATCGAGTAATGATCGAGTGGTAAGATTTGTGAGTGGAGTTATATTAAGTGAGCGGTTGCAGTACTTTTTGCCATTTCCGAGTGTCAACGCCAGAAGCCAGTACATTGTGCGCCAACGTTTTAGTTATGTTTGTTTTGTGTCCACAAATCGACCGTTTAACGAATTTTGTTTTGTTGACAATGGGAAAGAACACACAATTCACACAAATAATGGCCACAAACCATTAATCAAAGATGTATAAACTTTTTATAACCGCTGTCGTTGCTATTATTGAAGTTAACACACTCGTTATTACGAACAAAAGTACATTTTAAAAATGACAAGTTTTGAGACAAGTTGTTATTTATCAGAAAATTAAGCACATCTCATTCTAATTGAATCATTTTTAAATCAAACACAAAAATCAAAAGAATTTAATCACCAATAAATATCAAACAACTAATCACAAGTAATAAGTCTGCCAAAAAAAACATGTTTTAATGTTACTTAACAAATTATATCCTTAGTTAACATATGTATTTACCGGAAAAAAGGTTGTTACTTACTAATGCTTTGAAATTCGGTTGAATAAATGGGACAAAGTCGTTTAACAGTCATAGAAAATAAATTTAACAGGCGTTATGTAAATTATTTAAATATTGAAAAAAGGGTCTAATGACCAATATTGTAAAAGTCATATTTGTTTGACTTACAAGTGTGTTATTTTGTTTTTAAATAATGCTCTTTATTACTTAAATGATTTTCCCCATCGACTGAAACTAAGGAACAATTTTCATTATTATTTTATCATTTAAGATGGCCATATTGTGGAGTAAATGAAATCAAATCTTGATTTTATAGATAATTTTTACAATTTATTTGTATATTCATTACGATTTATTAAACGTGGTTTACAAAAACGATAATTCGTTTAAAACTTCAAATCTTTAGTCATGTCAAAAACTGTTTAATTCGTTTACTTAAATTTCTTTATTAAGATTCCCAATCGGTTTATTGACATGTTCTTAATAGAAATTAAAACAGATTTGTTTAATCGTTAACGAGTTTCACTTCACTATCTATGACTATTGACATGTTTATTTCTTCCGTTTTAAGAGAACTAATTAACAATAAAAAGTTATATCTCGTGTAACGATGAAACCATTATTAAATTTAACAATAATTAGAGGATAACATCACACAATGAACGTAATTATTTTAAAATTTATAAAATGACATTACAGTATATTAATACAATAACATGAGCGTATGAGTAATTATCTGAATTGCACTTTGAATTATTAAAGTCAATTTGCATTGATTTATGATCAGTGTTGCATTGCTATAACGATTAGTACAGTATAATGTGAATTTAATGAAGTGCTTATGCTATTACTTTAACGCTAGAAATGCAAAAAATTATTTTTTCTTCGCTTATACACAAGAATTAACAAGTGGTCCGGTTATTACAAAGATTTTTTGTATGGGAAAAAATAAAATTTCGCAATTCTAGTGAGCACGTGTGTGCTTGTAATCTAGTTTAGGTATTTTGCATTGATATTTAGCATTGCACTCAATTTAACAAATTGAATATTTTTTTGGTAATACTTTGAAAATATGTGATACATAAGTGTAAAATGTATTTTTATGTGTAAATTTTTGGGAATAAACCATTTTAATTACTTTATAAAATTTAAAAAATACTTTTCTAACCAAAAAACATGGTTATTTAAAGTTTTAATCTATTCCGGGATTTTTTCTTTGCTTTAAAAACTTAATAATTAAAAATTTATTTGCGCTGAAAAATAATAAAGTTCTGTGAAAACCTTCCGCCTTACAATCAAAAAAAAATATCCATTAGTATAAGCAATTCTACTATAGCGTGGCTTTTTTAGCTGTTCCCAGTTGTAATCCGTCGGAGTTCATCTGTATCGCGATTTTCTTTAGCTGCTCGAACGTCACAAACATGCAAATATTCCACGTTCCTAATCGCATGAATGATGGGGTAAAGCTAAACAAAGACCGAATTAAAAAATATATATATCGAATAAATAAATACAGCGTTCGCAAACTTTACCCCTTATAAAATGCTGTTAATCCGTTTTCACTGACTAAACACTTGGCGCAGTCAAACACACTGGAGTACTGGTTCGATGATGAGTTCATGTATCGCGTCTTCACCACATCGATTGGATTCGAGAAGATCGTGGCACAAAATCCAGCTAAAACACAAATAGTAGATTAGTTTTTTTATGTAAAAAAGTTCGTACACGGAATAAAATTTGTTGATTAAAAAAATATTGATCCAAACCTCAAATTTTATTTGTTTTACACGTGCGGTTTAATAGAATTTTAAAATTTAAATAAATTAATTAAAAATTCAATTAGTTATACCATAGTAAAGCTGTTACGCTATTATCATGAATTTTAATTAATTTAGTTTATATCATTAATGGAATGATTAATTTAAAATAAACTCTATGTGATTATTATTGGCTTAAATGTTCGATAAAATAACACCTAAATAAAGTTTTGTCAAATTAGTATTCCTAATACTGTAGTTGTTACCATAAAGTTTCTCAAATATAAATAAAATACCAACAAAAAATAAAAAATACCTGCAAAAGCAGCAGTGAAATGACATGGAAGCCCATCCCTGAAACTGAGTCTATCTATAAGCATGTCTTTAATAGTGTCGTAACAAACAAGTTCAGCAGCGTTCACAACCGAATTTCTTAGCACATTAGGTCCGATACCTTTCCATAAGCCTTTAATGCCTTCGAATTTGTAGATCGATTTGTAAGCTTGTATTGAGTTGACGTATTTAATTCCAACAGCATTGTTGCCTCTACTCTGCGCTTGCATACGCACTTTGACCACATCTGTTGGCTATTTAATAGAATTGTTCAGAAATTTGCATTTATTTTTATTGGAAATTTTAATTTTAATTAGCTTTCGTAACTCAAATGGAATTAATTTAAACGTAATTTTCTTATTTAAATACTTGAAAGTTAAAAAGAAGTTATGCGTAATTAAGATAAGTAATTTTTTTTGGTAACTATTTTTTCTTTTATACAAAAAATAGCAATATTTAATTATTAAAAATTCTAAAAAACTGTGATTACTTCATCAAAAAAAATTAAGTGTTCTTGAAATTATGAAAATTTCCTCTAATGCTGTTATAAAATAACATTCAAATGTGAAGTAAACACTTTGATCATGTAATAGCAGATTAACAAAAAGAAATGGTATTGACATTGGTTTAGCTGCCATTTTAAAATCATTGAGAAAAGAGTTGCTAATTTTACAAATATAATTCAAGTAAAATTATATATCTAAGTCATACTTGTGCGCAAAATATTCCTATCGCTCCGGTAGTAATGCCGGACGCTATTCTCACTATTATTGTCGACGATGCGTTGCCTTCTGTAATATAATAAATTAATAACTTGTTAAAAACTAATATATTTTTATGCTTTTAAAATATTATTAACTTAATAAATATACTTTTTAATGTATATGTAGGTTTTTCGCAAATGTTGTCGTCAAACAACTGTTAGGCTTAAAATTTATTACATATTCATTATTAGCAAATTAGGAGCTGCTTAACAACATTGCTTAGCAATAAAATACTGCACAGAGCCTTTTAAAAACCATCAGTGAAAAATACTTAATACTCAAATTTAATTTGTGAGTTAATTATCCTTTAAAATTTCTAATATTTAGGTGGTTTTGCTTTGCCCATAAAATTATTTAGTTAGCGGATAGATGCTTTTAGATTGCCAATACTTTTGAATTCACGACCAGAAAAAATTATCAGATTTCAAATTTTCCATTAAGCTATTTGAAAAATTTTAGACATGAAAAACATGTTTTCATTTTTAAAATCTTTTCTATTTCTTTCTCGGAGCATATGACTACTAATGCAATAAGTAATGAATTTTAAATGCGTCAGCAAGTGCTAAAAATCTTAATTGCAAATCAACATTTTCCGAAAATTAGGTTAATAGGTAAAATTATTTTAAAATTTACGGTTGAAATTTATATTAAAAAATTATTTTTTGGGCAGTTACACACAGTGAACTGTATTAAACACTGGAGGGAATATTTGCCATAGCTTAACATTATTAAATTCTATAATTAATATATCGTATTACAAATACTAACGTGTGCTTAATTTGTCGCTATAGAAATCTTTGACACTGTCATAGAAACCGATGCGAATGGAGGCGAACACGCACTGTCTCTGCAAACCAGGACCAATACCGCCATACAAACTCTTGACCCCTTCGTTTCGGATCATTCCGAAAATTGTGCCAAACAGTCCCCGGTATTGTTGCTGATACGTCTTATTCGAGTTCCTTAGCGACAGTTTAAATGACGTGGTTTTGCTGGTGCTTGACGTGTTTGAGATCTGCAACCGAACTTTTGCAACCTTTTTCGCGATGAAATTAATGCAATTAATATTTTTTTTAATTATTTAAATTATAGTCTGGTTTAAAGTCGATGCTATTTATAAACTAACATCAAGTGGAAATGTGCACAGATCTGCCAAACACGCAGCACTTCCAGCGCATACCATCTTCTGTCCCAATCTCGGCTCTTTTCGCGACATTCTTTAAATGATTATTTTATCTTTGAAACTCTCGATTCAAAAAGACTGAATATAAATTAAAATAGACACTGAGTCAATGATAAATAATGGAAAAGTTTCTTTTATTTCGGTAAATAAGAGTTTTTTACAATAAATTTTTAAAATTAATTAATATTCACTGCAAAAAAATATGTTGTAAACTTCATTTAGTTATACTTCAATTTATCAATACTTACAACGAGGAAAAAAACGTTTTTCTAATCTAAATTAATTATGTGACACTGCTTCGAAAAACGGAATTTATTCATAAAAAAATAATTGTTTAAAATTAATGCCTTTTCCACACCAACTTTTCACCGGTAAATGTATATATTCTTTGAACAATTGGCGTGCATTAGTGGCACGAATAAATAAGAACAAGAAATTTCTGCATTATATTTCAAATCAAAAATAAGAAATTATTATATGATTTTATGATCACAGCGAGCTTTATAGTCAGTTTTATAATCAGTTAATTTTAAAAAAACTGAAACCTTTGAGACCGTTTCATAATAATAGTTGTTTTGCGTGGTTATACAAAATATTATATACCAATACAAATGGTATTATGTATCATGATTTCACTATAAATAAAAACTTTTCTCTGGCGCTAAACTTTGTTCGCATCGATGATACTTTCAACCGAAACTGTTTATAAACATGTTTCTCAAAACATTGCTATCGCGCTGTTCGCTGAACGTTATTACTTGAACCAATACCAATAGTCTCTAGGACTTTGTACTTCTTTCGTTTAAATCGTTTCATAATCTTGTGACAATAATTGCACCATTACTTTAACGCTTGTGACGTACTTTTCCATTTCGTTATCTGCATATGTATAGAGAGAAGGGGCGAAAAAGTTTTGTGCATCTTTTTATTAACTGATGTAACATCATGATGTCCTCTATGATCCTGCATCGTGATTGGACGCCAATAGAAATAGTTGAAGACCTTCACTTAAACATATACACTTACGCTGAAGATCCGCAAGCAAAATGATGAATACCCTGCGTTGAATATCCTGCATAGACTTGTATATTTTTTGCAATTTTTTCCCAATTTAGTTGTTTGACCACAATATTTCTATCAAAAATTTAAGTGCCTATGTATGCTTTTCCTTATAAAATTATTTTTGGATTTTGGTGGTAATGGATTTGACTTTGTTTACAATATAGTTAGTTGATTTGGAGGTTACACAGTAGACGTACATTTCAAATGATTTGGTGATTTATTTAATTGCATTGTTTTTATTGATGTTTCTGTTTACGATCGTGTCTCGTGTGTTATTTTGTTTTGTTATTATTTTTAGTCTTTATTTATTTACAAGCATTTTCAATATGTGCCCTCTAGTAAATTATTTTATACTAAATTAAAATCTCTGTCACTGAATTAGTTTGCCGTGAGATATTAAGTCAGAAATAGCAATATTAAACAAGAAGGACACATAATAGAGAGCTCACTTTCTTGTAGTCATTAAATCTTAAGCTTATGGGTTAAATAACAACATTTACTAAGTTAAAGGATCAATGTTCCATTCGAATTTCTGACAACTTTTGCCAACTAAGATCTTATGGACAGACAAACAGACATAATCCATAAGCTTCTCTATGAGAAAGTGAGCTAAGAAATAATTCAACATTAGGCTAAGCAACAATGACAGGGTTGTTGAGTGCTTGCTAGGAGATGAGCCTATCTTTTGTCTATAATAAATGTAACCATTTTTGTATAACTCAATCGCCAATTTTTTCATTTTAGTTTAAACATTGGTCAACTGCTTTGTTAAGCAATAGATTTTACTATGAAAAAACTTTTCATATAATATATACCATAAGTTTTGGATATAGCAATGTTTTGAATTTTTTATTTGTTTAATAGAACTGATAAGTTATTCTCTCAACATTTACATGACCTAAATAGAAAGAATGAGCAGAATATCTATATTTGCATTGCTAACTAATTAAAAAATAAAAGTGAAAATACGGTAGAGAACGACGAATCAATTATTGTATTCCAACCTGTTCTCCGTTTTCAATTCACTTTTTAATTACCAAAAGTAGCATACATTATGCATTGGAGAATAAGTGCAAAACACCGCACTTTTCACTTTTCCTAAAATACATTACCGTTAATGGCGAAAAAATCAAAGCTGCATTAAAGCTGAACGACAAAACTTCTGAAAAGCAAGAAAGTATTTTTTTTTATTAGTTTTGTAGTTTGGTTAATAGCAGTGCAAAACTTCTTTCTAATTGCTACTGTGAATAATTTCGTTTTTTTCCAATCCTCTAGCGGTAAATATAGTTATTACTAGATTTTCGCTTGCTTTTGATTTTTTATCTGCTACTGATTCGTAATTTTAATTTACTTCTACATTTTTTCATGATATTTTTTTTTAATTTGATTTAACGGTACTCTTTAATATACATAAGTAAATGAACAAAGTTTAGCAGTTGTTGAATTATAGATGTTATCAACAGTGCATAGTTCTGATCCTTGAATAAGTCTAAGTCTCAATATATCTGTATATTATATAGTTTGAACTTACAAGAAGTATTCTTAAAAGAGTTACATAACATTCTCTAAAATTTATTAAACGTCAGCAGATTGAGCTAAATAATGATAAAAAAATCTTATTTAAAAATCTTATTAAAAGATAAACCGTTATAGACCGTCCATATTTCGGTAACTGTCAATTTGGGTTGCAGTCAAATAAAAATAAGAATAATTTCGTATGATTGTGCTAAACTTAAATGCAAAATTAAATTTAATTGTTTAATTTAATTAGCTTTAAGACTAAAGTAAAATTAAAAGTTTAAAATTAAAGCTTCCGGTTGTTAAAAATTTTTCCAGACACACCAAAGAGCCAAATCTGTTAACGAACTGTAAAACGTTGGATTTTAATTATCCTTATTATACTAAAAGAATCCTCTCTCTCTCTCTCTCACCTCTCTCTCTCTCTCCTCTCTCTACTCTCTCTCTCTCTCTCTCTCTCTCTCTCTCTCTCTCTCTCTCTCTCTCCGCTTCACAATGAAAATCAATAGGCATTAAGGAATATATGTTTTGTTTATTTACCAATTCTGCGTCAATTCGTCCATAGTTTTGGTCGATATCCACAGTTCCACTATAACCCAGGCGTAGCACACAATCATCACTATCGATGGCAGAGCGAATAGCGTGACAAATCGGTATATGTTTACCGCGAAACCTCTCCAATCGTGTAATTCTTTGCACCAATACAGTGTCACAGTTGTCTCTGAATTTGTGAATGTGTTCTTAATTGTGTTCTGTTTTGTTGATACATGTGATGTGATGTGTGTTTTATATTGTTTTTTATTCCAACCATTTATCACATATGGAGCAGAAAAAAAGAAAGCAAATGTTGAAGTTTTTATTTTGATAAATTAGGTTTTATGATTCGAAAAGAGGAAATTATGGGTTAAGTTTGAGAATAAGTTTGTGTTTTAAAACGAATTTTTTAGAAATTTTTAAACATAAAAAGCCTTTTATTATCATAATCTGCATAAAAATTTTAAAAATAACTTATAAGCTAAAGCTTGTATGAAAAAAATTAAACTATTTTTTTGTAAAATAAATTTACTTTGATAAAAACAGTACTGTATTAATTTTACTAGTAAACTTAATTTTAAATTTGCTTCACATTGAATATTTTAAAACAGAAAATAAACAAATGACTATTTTTTATAAACTGTTATTTTCTATAAGAATTTGTTACTCGAAAAAATGTTTTCAGATAAAAATAGATATATATTTATTATAATTATAAAATCAGTGATATTGAGTTACATAAAGTTAAATGAAAACTTTTTAACAAAGCTAAAAAAACTATAAAATAAGATGTATAGTATGCAGGGTGTCCCAGACTGTGTTGGTCTGGGGGGAGGTTACTTTCCGACTTTTCAAAAATTTTAGGGGGGGGGGT
>JAQIXJ010003251.1:0-13278 GCA_034700185.1 Phthiracarus laevigatus
AATGGGAGCGAGGGAACGAATAGAGAGAGCGAAAATATACTATCTAAAATTTAAAACGCAAAGTCAGATATTATGACCGTATCGATCTTGTTTTGGTTTAAATATACTTAATATTCCTTTGACCCTTGCAGTACTATATTGTATTCTAGAGGTTGACGGGTCCTGTGGATAGGGGAAGGGAGTGGGAATGAAGCCAAACTTTGCGGTATGGGAGGGAATGGAATTAGTTAAGAAAATAAAGGGATGGCAGTGAATGGGATTGTTTAGAAAATAACGGGATGGGAGAGATTCACCCAAATTTAATTTTTTCCCGCAATGAAGCATTTCAATAAAAAATTAATAAAAACAATTATAATTTGATATAAAAATTTTTGCCAAACGATATAACACCAGATTTAGTCATAAATTAATTGATATACAATTTGCATAACTTAAAATTTTGTGGATAAAATTGAATATGTTTATTCATTGTTGGAATTGCGGTCGGTAGCGGCCGGAATGGTAATTTTACGTTTGCGGTTAGGGACCCACGGCAAACAAAATGTTTACTTTCGGGCAGGAGTGGGCGTTTAATATAAATATTTTTCAACATCTATTGTATGCACGTATTATTGTGGGCTGTAAATAAATACAATAAAAATAATAATAGATATGAACAGGGTGTCCCATAGTGTGCCAGTCTGGGGGAGGTTACTTTCGGACTTTTCAAAATTTTAGGGAAGGGGGTCAAACTACTCGGATTAAAGCGACAATTTTTCTGCCATCGGACAAAAAAACATGAAAAAAAAATTTCCCCCCATAGGGCACCCTGGAATTGTGTGATAAACGCTAATAGTAATGCTAGTAGTGATATCAGTATAATGCGATTTAATGCGCATAATCATTTAGTGACATCATCTTACGGCTATCGTATTTTATTACTAACTAGAGACCCGCGGAAATAATTGCCGCAAATTTTCCAAGTGCCCCGCATTCCCTATTCCCAACAGCCCTCGTGTTCCGCTTCCTGCGTTCCCAAACTTCTCCGTGTCCCGCATCCCTAGCTCCCAGCAACCCTATGTGCACTACACCACCCTTGCTCCTCATCCCCATTTACCTCTGCATCCCCCTTTGCCCTTACACCCTCGTTCACTCTGACATCCATTAGTGCCACCCGTACACAATTTTACTTGAGTATATTTTTAAGATTTATTAAGTCTTTTTAAACTAATAGTTTTTTCGGTTTAACTAAATTTAATATTGCATTCTCCCATGTAGTACTCTATTGTATAATAGATGTATTATTTATAATAAGCTGTAAATAAACCAAACAAATTGCTTAAATATTTTAAGCTCACTTTGAAAAAGTCAGCTATTGAATTCGCATTGTCTGTGTGTCTGTTACTCTGTGCGTAGAAATTCAGGCAAAAATGAACAAAACAGGATCTCCCAACTTCCATAGGGAATCGGCCCCATTTTTTGATTAAATTGAGAATTTTTTTAAAATTAGAGGACATTTTTCTAAGCATTTTGGCTGAAGACGAATTTTGAAAAGTTGACTAGGGAGCGCTAAATACTTAAAAAACGTTTTAACTAAAATAATTAATTTCTTCTAAACGAATAAAGATAACAAGATTGTTTTTTCATTAAAGTTTAGATAAAATTATCTTATTTCAAAATATAAATCTTTTTGAAACTTTTAAAAAATAATTAGTGAGTTGTTCCCGAAGAGGCGCACAACATAAACAGGGGTAAATCTTGTAGCTCTATAAGAGTAGATATTTATAAGAAAAAAGTTTAATACAAAATGTGAAGGGAAAGTTATCAAAAAAAATATTTTTCATTTTATACATAATTAATAAATTTATAAAAGTAAATATTGTAACGTACAAAAAATTAAATATTACTCTATGATTATGTTTTAAATCTTTAATTAATTAAAATTATGATACCTCATGAAAATAATATTGTAAATTTATTAAAATTATATTGTAAAGAATTGTTAAAAAATTTAAAAATTTATTATTTAACAAACTTCACAATTAGAATTTTGACAACTTTTTCTACTTAATATTAGGCTTAAAAACTAAGTCTATTGTTTTAAAAAGTATTGCATTCTAAATTGTTAGTTCAATAATTTATTGGAAAGTTTTATTTAAAAATAAAGTTTTATTAGTCGATTTAAATTTATTTATTTTATTCTATTCTTTGTGTTTTTTAAAAGATCGTTAAAAGTAGCTTTTTCTTTCAAATTCTTTATATTGTAATAAAATTCACATAATAGAAATACAATTCGTAGATGAATAAATCTAATTTTATTAATCACGTACATGGTATCTATGATTGAATTTTAGTAAATTATAGTTTTTAAAGTTTTAAAAATTTTCAAAATTTTAAAAAATCTATTTTATCGATTTAAGCATAATGTTTATGAAATAAATACTCAAGTTTATTTATTAATTAAATATTATTTATTTGGTAAAATTAAATGTAAATTTTTTTAATAACATCAAAATTACTATGAATAAAATTGTTTAAATTGAAATTATTAACAAAAAAGTGAAGTGGGTGTTCGTCAATATTTTAAATTAAAGTTAATTTTGACACGTTAAATAATTAATTTTTTGAAATATAATTATTTTTAACTTTGATAATACATGACGTATCATATTTAATAATAATTGCATAATTTTATAATTTATTTAAATATTATAATTTTCATTTTAATAAATTTAAATTTATGCTCTTTAATGCATTTTTATTTTATTTGATGATTTAGTTTTTTAAAAAAATTATTAGTTTAAATCTATTACTAATATAACTGATTTTATTAATTAATCCAAATTTATTAATTTCATTTGCGCACTTGAATATTATTCTTGATCAACAATTATTCTTATTATTGTTCGAGTTTTATGAAATTCTTCTACATTAACATCTTTCTTTAGTTTTAATTAATGTTGATATGTTTAAATGTAAACGTGTTATAAATGCATACCTAAGATAGTGATTGACTGAAATTCAGACTCTGAAGGTTGTTTATTTTACAAATAGATAAATAATAAATTTATTAAACTCATTTTAAATAACAAATTCATTTTATATTAGAGATGTAAACTGACAAAAAAAATTATACACCAAAATGTTTTAATATTATTGATTGAAGGCAAAGGTTTTTATAAATGGTTGTTTTCAATAATTGTAAAATACTAGAGGCTTTTTAAAATATATAGGTCTACCTTAGTGTAATTTGGTTCGTATAGTTTTAATAGGATTTAATTTGATTATATCATAGGAACATTTGTGTAATGCTAAAATCCTATTAAAATTATACGAACCAAATAATTTTAAACACTACGGTAGAATCTAAATCTCTATATTTTAAAAAGCCTCTAGTTTTTTACAATTATTGAAAACAACCATTTATTAAAAACAATTGCCGTCAAACAATAATATAGAATATTGTCACTTTAGAACTCTAATATAAAATTAATTTGTTATTTAAAATGAGTTTAATAAATTTATTATTCATCTAATATAAAATAAACAACATTCAGAGTCTGAAGTTCAGACAATCCATATCTTAGGTATGCATTTATAAAACATTAACATTTACACTTTTAACATTAAATAAAGCTAAAGAAAGATATTAATGTAGAAGAATTTCATAAAACTCGGACAATAATAAGAATATTATTTTAGTAAAAATAAAATTGAAGTGCACATATAAAATTAATAAATTTGGGATAGTTATTAGATTCAGTTAAATTAGTATTAGATTTAAACTAATTATTTACTTAAAAAACTAATTTATCAAACAAAATAAAAATGCATTAAAGAGCATAAATTTAAATTAATTAAAATCAAACTTATAATATTTAAATAAATTATAAAATCATGCATTTCTCATTAAACATAATAAGTCATGATATTAATCAAAATATTAATTATTTAACGTGTCAAAATTAACTTTAATTTAAGATATTTGCTATTAAAATGACTTCACCGTAAAATAATAATAATAATGATAATGATAATGATTTGTGTTTGTGCTGGTATTACTTTCGCTATATTGTTGATTTCTATTGTTTATTTGTTGTAAGTAAATAATTAATTGATTATAAAGATTTTTAGATAATAGATTAATAAAAACAATTTTTTACTGACGGACTGTTGTCTATATAGATTTGACAGCCTATAGTCTGTACACATTTCTATCTATTACACTTTTGGCTGTTCTTATAATAATTAAGGTATCTCCCGTATTTATAATAATAAAAGTATTTTTTTGGCTAACATTGGCTAAAATAAAGTAAAATGTTCAAAGATGGTGTCAAGAGGTCACCTGTTTTGTTAATAAAGAGATATTCTTGGTAAATTGTCATAAATTTAAGTCAAAAAATTGAGTGAAATTGCCAAAATTCTCGTCTTGAGCTTTCAATTTTTTAGCATTAATTATGACATTTATGGACAAAATCATGTAGAATTAGCCAAAATTCCAGCTGGAAGCTTCCAATATTAACAGCATAAAACTATCTTTAATAAAAAGGAAGAAAGCGAACGACAATATAATGATTAAACAAGAATGAACATTACAGAGTAGTAATGCGCTCACTTTGAGCTTTATTTAAAGTTTATTTAAAGAAAAAAAGAAATTAACAAATTTTAATTAACAATCAATAATAATTATTTTGACCAATATTTCGATCTCGAACGGCACTAACAATCGAAAACTTAGATTTGAAAGAACTTTGCCTATAATTTGTGTCAGTTTTTACCAATTTAGCCCGATTTATAGTCATTTTTGACCCAATTTAATCCTTATTTTGCAAATATTATTGCCATTTTTGAAAAGATCTAAAATTTTAGCAATTTAGGATTTTATTAAAATATTAAAGAATTAGTCAAATTAAATATAATAATTTTAACAATGAATGTAAGATAACTTTGACAACCATATGTACACTTATTGTTTGATTACAATACGTAAACAATGTATAGCCGTTATGTTATTTGCATAGATGCCGGATGTTGAGCAAAGCTGTATGTGAGGATGCGTAAGGAGTGCGAGGGATTTGGATATCTGGGAAGATAACATTAGATGTAGAGTTTTGCGAATTTTTCTGTGTAATACTATATTAATATGAGCAGATTTCTAACGTATATGAACAATATGTCCTGTATATGTTATTACACACAATAATTTTATTAATAATACCAGGGGAAGAAAAGGACGATCAAATGATATATTTACGTATACAGCTTTGGTTATTAAAGAAATATTCTTCAACTCATTAAACATGAGGCGTTCGTTCAAAGGCAATACTGATATTAATGGTAAAATAGTAGTAATTACTGGTGCTAATACTGGTATCGGAAAAGTATGCGCTTTAGAGATGGCTAAACGTGGAGCTAATGTTATAATTGGGTGTAGAGATATAGACAAAGGAAATAAAGCTATCGAAGAGATTAAAAAACAATATCAAAATGCTAATATTAGACTAATTAAGTTAGACTTGTCTTCATTGTCTTCTGTGAGAAAGTTCGCTAAACGCGTGTCTGATGAGGAGAAACAAATAGATATTCTTATTAATAACGCTGGTGTGGGTGTATGTCCAAAATGGAAAACTGAAGATGGCTTTGAAATGCAATTTGGAACAAATCATTTGGGTATGTGTGTATGTATTTGTTATTTATTTCTAAACATCATTAATTTTAGGTCACTTTCTATTAACAATGCTATTACTCGATCGGATAAAAGCTGCGCCAAAAGCCAGAATCGTAATCGTATCATCGATTGCGTATATGCTTGGAATCATGCATTTCGATGACATTAATATGGATACGGATTATACACCATTAAAGTCTTACTGTCAAAGTAAATTAGCGAATGTATTATTCGCTAAAGAGTTGGCACGAAAACTTTCGGAAACTAATATTACTGTGTATAGTCTTCATCCAGGAGTTATAAAAACTGATATATGGAGACATACAAGTTTTTACCAAACACTTACCGGAACAATACTCCATCATATATTTTTTATTAGTCCAGAATTGGGTGCACAAACAACACTATTTTGCGCTCTCGATGAAAGTGTTGCGAATCAGACTGGATATTATTACGAGTAAATTTATAATAAATTTTTATTAAAAACAAGAATAATTCTATGTTTATAATTATATTTATATAGAAATTGTAAACGAGTCTGTAAATTGTCGTCAAATGTAACGCATGAATCGGCGAAAAAGTTATGGGATTTGAGTTGCGATTTGGTTGGACTCGAAGACAGAATTCGGATTAATTAGTTAAACTAATAACTAACGACAGATTTCCAACTTCATAGTTATTATTGATTTTTTTAGTAAGAAATCTCTGGACACTATGCGAGATAAAACTTATATTGTAATGTATTGTTTTTTAAATGATTATATTAGTAATCACTGTTACCATTCGATAATTGATTGAATTTTTATTCACTTATAGTGTAAACAAACTAAGTTAAATATTTTTACTATTACTAATTTTTTATATGTATATATATTGTTCACTATCATATTTCAATTATTATAACATGACTTATAACTGGTAACAACGTTTTCAATAAAAGTTTAACTAACATTAATTATGAAATAAAGAATAGTTCTATGAAATTGTTTTACATAAATGAATGATTAAGTCGAATAAATTAAATTTAAATACGATTAAAACAAAAATATTGCACTCGTCTCGGCACTGATTGTCACAATTCGGGTAAACGACAGTATTCGGCCAAAATTTTAAATTAATTGTCTAAATGGAAAATGGGCGTTGGCACTAAATTCTTTATACTACAAAGAATAAATGTTGGCTAAACAAAATAAAATTTACAGCTCTTTCGAATCGATTCAACAGTGCCGATACTACAACTAACGTTTACGTGTTTGGATCGAATATAAGTTAAATTAAAACGTTTTTTTTGGTCAATGAATTGTTTTTGAATGTAACAAACTTAGTTACGCGACAAACCATACAAGAATAAATTAATTGAATCATCAATGTGTGTGAAACTGTAAAACATTTCCGCTTTAAATACGCCGAAAATTCACTCAACTGAGAACAATAGTTTAAGACAAAATTGTTTATACTTGAAGATACGTTTTTTTGTTAGAATTTCGATATAATTAATCAGATAATAAATATCAATGATTTAGACAAAAATAAATTCAGGCTCTCATGTCCGCTCATAGTATTACTACCCCAGAAAAAAAATAACATACAACTCTGATTCAACCAACCTTTGTTAATTACATATCAAACTGGAAATCTAAAACTTTTTTGGCGCTATCATTATAAAACTCACAGTAAGATTATTGTTCTTTAATTTTAATAATAGTATTGCACTCATCCCGACTAAAGTAACACTATCACCAAACACAGCTGCTATTAGTATGGTTATTTTGAAAATCGTTAATTTATAATTTATACCTTATATTGAATTATTTTAATTAAACTATATTTAACGGATCTAACAATTATATTAATTTGTTTCGTTTTATCAAAACTATATTTTATATAAGCTATGAATATGAAACGATAACGTAATAAAAATCACTAACCGTTATTGATTTTTAAATGAATGCTTTTGTATAACTATATACAAGCCTATTTGATTTTTGACTCCTGTTTTCAATGGTGTCAGTGTTTAATTTCAACTGATATACTTGATAAACGATATATAGCGCTCGTCTGGTACCTCAAATCAATTTGTCCTAAATTTCCTATTAAACGTTACATTCTGATCATGAACATAACGATCTATCTAAAAACGTGAGTTTGCCTATAGAATACTGTATAGAAAACAACATTTCAACATTTAAAAAAAATAATATTGATTAACCTAATTGGAGACGCATTAAGCAATTTTGAGTTTCTTTGAGTGCGTTAGACATAATTACTTATTTTCTCTATTAAGCTTTTGTCGTTTTATAATAAAATGTTTTTAAGGTATTTAAGAAATAAAAAATTAGTTGCCCTATCAAATAACAAGTATTAATTGATTGAATATTAAAACTGCAGTTTATATATTTGGGAAGATAAGGAAGATAAATAAATACAAATAATAGGATACATCTAAGATTCGAGAGACAAAAGCATACTTTAAAGAAGCAAAAGTATTATTTGACATTTAAGAAAAACAAAGATTAAAATAATAATTGAATTTGTTTTTATTTAAAATTAATAATAATAAAAAGAAACAAATCAGATATTGCGCTAGTCCCGTCAAAATAAAAAAAATTAAATTACTTAGAATACTTAAAGTATCCATTGTCTGCTGAAATAGTACTTACACGGAGGAATTCTATGATGTACTAGCTTTTGATGGCCGATTACGCTATACAAAAATTAATTTAACATGAAATCGATGTTTAAGGAACGCAACCAGTTCATTTGAGACCTTACCGCTTTTCACTTGCACAACGAAAAGATATACAATAACAGGTGAAAATATTATTAGAGCAAGACGTAATAAAACCAGCAAAAAGCACCTGGTGTTCACCAATGTTAATTTTAAATAAACCCCCAGAAAAAGGATCAGTATGGAGATTTGTGAATGATTTAAGAGCTGTTATAAATTAACAAAATACTGGTGCTATGAACTACCACGAGTAGAAAACTACTTCCGATCTCTTCCAGGAAACATTTTCTTCACTTCTTTGGATGTGAATTCAGGATTTTTTCAAATTCCTTTAAGTGACCAAGACAGAGATTTAACTGGATTTATATTTCCAGGACTTGGAAGCTACCGATATAAAAGAATGTGTATAAGTGCGAAATGTAGTCCGATGACATATCAAGCATAAATGGACAAAATATTAGGACACTTAAAACTTGAATTAGCGTTGTGTTTTATGGACGATATATTAATTTCCGGAAAATCATGGCCTGAACAAATGAATAATTAAAGACTTGTCATGACTTCTTTGAGAAATGCCGGCTTAACTCTCAAAATAAGAAAATGCGTGTTTGCTGTTACTCGTATAAAATTCTTATGCCATATTATCGACATTAATGGAATTCTTGTCGAATATAAGACGATATAACAGCTATAGCTAAAATGCTAGTACCTAAAGACGTCATGGGTTTGAGAAAAACTCCTAGTAAAATGTATCTAATATGGCGAATATATTATAAACTTAGCAGTGATAGGAAACAAAGTTCCTTTAACGGACAAAACTAAAAAGCAAACAAATTTTGATTTTAATGAAGAAAGAATAAACGCGTTTAATATATCAAAAGAAAATTATGTCAGCCACCCATACTTGCACACTATTCGCTAGAAAAAAACTGAATTACGTTGCGATGCATCCGGTATCGGAATCGGATTTTCAATGTATTAATTACAGTCAAATGGTTTATGTCATCCTATAACACACAGATGTAAAAAATTGTGTGATGCTGAAATGAAATATAGCATTACGGAATGAGAATGTCTTGCCATTGTCTGTGGACATAAGAAAAATAGATCATACCTTAATGGTATACCTTTCGATATTGTTACAGGTCACTCAGCTCTAAAATCATAAATGACAAAGATAGAATTTCCAGGTAGACTAGTCCGATGGAGTGTTATCATAAGCGAATTTACAGAAGCTAATATCGTACATCATCCTGGCATTAAACATAATGACGTCGATCTTTTATCAAGATCACCTATTGATGAATTCCCTGAAAATGAAGTTGAATATCCATTCGATAGACTCACCGTTACTATAGCAGATGATTAACAAAAACCATCGGAAATTGATTACAGAATCTTTCAAAGAGCAGACCCAACCTAAAAATAAAAATAGAAACTTTTGAAAATGGGGGTTATTTTTTAACACACTTTTTAATGAACGGTATACTATATAAATCTAGTGGTGTGATAGAAATACCGAAATGTCTGATCAATAAAATTCTATATACGCATCATGAACATCCTGTATCTGGCCAAAATGGTTTTATGAAAACATACGAAAGAATAAGAGAAAGATTTTATTTTCCAAATATGGGAAAAATTACTAAAGAATATGTAGAGTCATGTCCAGACTTTAAGACAAGATAAAGACCTTAGCTAAACCTAAGGGATAAATGCAACCTATGAAAGCAGATTTTGTGGCAGAACAACTCTTCATTGATTTTTTGGGACATTTTCTTAAATCTAAAGTAGACAATCGGTTTGTTATAAAAGCAGTTGACTACTTCTCAAAGTATGTAATATCCAAAGCAACGAAAGATGCTACCACAGAAACTACTGTTACTTTCCTGTTATTGAGAGTAATTGGAATTTATGGAATATAAAAAATATTAGTCAGCAATAGAGCACAAGTAATCATGAGTCGTGTGATATATAATTTGAATCGTACATGTAAAATGTTCGAGTTTCCACCCACAATCAAACATAAGCGAAAGAGTAAACGCTAGTATTGGTAGTGAACTATTAATGTACGTGAGTAGTCGTTGTGACGATTGGTGCGCACAACTGAGTAGTATAGATTTAGCTCTAAATTCTCAGTACCACGCCTCAATAAAAACCAGTCCTTACTATCTTATATTTGGAAGAACTTGTGTATTCCCAGGTGATATACCAGTTATTGATATAACTGAAGCAGATAGGATAAGTCGTTGGAAAAATACAACAGAATTGGCGCGCAAAGATATAAATCATTATTAACAAAAGAACAAACGATTTTCATTAATTTCAGTAAAATATAGATTGAATATTAATTTTTTTAATCTTTTTGAAATACTTTTTATAACAATATTTTATAAATTATAAAAGTTTTTATAATTAAAAAATATTAAAAAAGCATAAAGTTTAAAAAATGATAACCGCTATACTTAAATGAGTGGAGTTTTAGCGCATATGTGTAATATTACAATGTGTTTCTTAACGTTATACGTCACATCAGTTCATTTTTAATCAAATTTGTTAAGAAAAAGTAAATTAATTACTTAACATTTTAGATCCTATTGTATTGTATGTGAGCCGGAGTCCTGTACCGGCAGTACTTCTACTGATTCTGCATACGCGAAACCTACTCGGACTCCGCTCTTAATATAATTAATAGAAGACAAATTTAAAAGGTGGCAAATTATTAGAGCTAACAATACAACGAATAATGTGAAAATATAATTAAGTTTCACGAATAAATTATAGAATCTAAAAAATCTATTTGCATTTACCGTATTTGTGTTATTTTGAAAACAAGTTAAGTAATACTTATTTCATTTTAATCGATATTTATTTTTGTAAATGTTGCAAAAATTTTTCTAGTACTTTGAAGGTGATTAAATAATCAATGATGCACAATGCTCGATCGGATGGCGTTAGACATTTTCGGAGCGTTAGGGATTGAGTGAGCGCGAGCGTATAATAAAAATATTTTTAAAGATTTTTTTCCGTTAACTTAATTAAAAACTTGTGCTACAATATAGATAATTAATTGTAGCTGAGAATTATTAAATAAACATTTCCGAAAGTTTAAAAAAAATGTTTTTATATTTCTGAACATTTTTTATTTTAAATTATTCGTGAAAATTACAATTTTTTATTTAAATTTCACATATATTGACGCTCAGCGCTCGAGCGTGCCATGAAAGTTAGCGTCGAGAGTACTCATTTAACAGAGCGTAAGTAAGAGCGTTAAGCGTCATTTTTTTGCTAAGAGTGAGAATGAGCGCCAAGCGTGTACTGTGTGTCAAAACGAGAGTTTTACACTTACTTTACTAGTATGCATATAATAGTACTGTATGTATAGTAAAATTATACCAGTAAAACAATAATTACGTTTTGTGAAGTTCTATTATCTTCTTCTGCCACCACTATGCCATTCTTTAACTAACCATGGATTAGCTTAAGATTTAGCTTGATCGATTCTTCTAATAATAAGCTTTCAAACGATATATTAATTGTTATTTGATCCAATTGATCCAAACTGAATTAAATTAAAAATGGTTGGATCAACTAACAATATATACATCATTTGAAAGCTTATGATTAAAGGAATCGATTGATGTAAGTCTTAAGCTAATCGGTGGTTTGGTTCAAGAATGACAAAGTGGTGGTAGAAGAAGATAATAGAACTTCACAAAACGTAATTATTGTTTTACTGGTATAATTTTACTATACATACAGGACTATTATATGCATTCTAGTAAAGCAATTGTAAAACTCTCGTTTTGACACACAGTACATCACTGGTTATATAAGTCCTGTAAAAGTTTTGATAGAGGACTAGAAAAGTCAACTATTGTATTTGGATTGTTTGTCCGTATTATTTTTTATCTCACTTTGCAAAATTTCAGATATATTGATTTGGCTATTCTGTCCGCCCGTATGTTCGATATTATATAATGTTTAACTTAATAAAGAAAAATAGTATAAAATAATGGGAGCAATCGAAGAAAAAAAGCAAGGGACCATAAACTAACTAAATTAAATAGCGAAGTCAGATATTATGACTGTAGTTCATCTGACAGCAAAATTGTCAGATATATGGATTTGACTATGTCTGTTTGTCTGTCTTTTCGCACTCTTATGTTAATTAAAGGATTTTTATCTTTACTCTAATAAAGGGATTTTTACCAACTTATTATGTTAATTAAGTCATTTAACACGATTTCTTATGTTAATTAAGGGATTTTCATTTCACAAAAAGGGCAAATAATAGGGTCAAAAATGGCCAAAAACGTACTAAAATAGGCAAAAATTTGAAAAATATAGGCGAAATCACACAAAAAGTCAGATATTTTACCGTATCGATCTTGTTTTTACTATAGGAGGATAATTTCTGATTGAATTATCTTTATAGGAAGGATTTAAGCCTCTGCCTAATTTTAAAAACTCCCGCAATCTATTATAAAGCGGTGATTCGATAATATCTTGTTAGTGTGGCAGAAAACAATAGCTTTAATGTTAAGAACGTGGACATATTCTTATTTTCTAAAAGTCATAATAATTTATATTTAAAAAAGTGAATCTAAATTCGTTTAAAAATCTTGCAAAAAATCAATAAAACTATTTGTTTGTTTAAAAAATTATATTATATTTCATTTTAAGCACATAAATCATTAATTTTAAATATTTAAGACAACTAATCAATATTTGGGAAAAATAAATTACTGTTAGATAGATTTAAACTGTTCATGTATCTTCTGAAGTGTAGTCGGGAGATATCAATTTATGTAAAACTCAAATTAAACAGTATTTTTTTACCTGACTTTGTTGGGTAAAAAACTTAACGCAAGTTAATAAATTTAATGCATGAGCTTGGAAA
>JAQIXJ010003252.1:0-13276 GCA_034700185.1 Phthiracarus laevigatus
GATTCGCTTAAAGCAAAACTAAAATCGTTGGAAGCATTTGATTTGGAAACGATTAACAAAGAAGTAAATGATTCGAAGGAAGCCATTAATCGATGGACTGGTATTCATAAATCAAAAACAAATTAATTTTAATCATTAAATAAATACTCAATTTATTTCAGACAATGTTTTGTCATTGAAGTCGTGGTGCAAAAGAAATACGTGTCTCGAAGAAAATGAAATCAATAAACAATTGGGTATTCCCGATGAGTTTGATTATCTTAATGACTAATATTTAATACATTCAATTATAACAAATACCATTTAAATATTCAATTCAATGTTATTTAATGTATAAACTGTATAATACCATATTTCATATATCATACGTACTAACTTTGTATTTACTAATTACCATAATATCCAATAAACATTTTCGAACTTAAAAATTTTTGTTTGATTGACCAAAACTCTATGATCGTAATACTGTAATGTTAAGAGAATTATTGAATTTTGAATAATTTCTGGACAAAATAGGTTTGAGTACTTCTGGTGGTTTCCCACTAAATCATTCGATAATGTAATCCATTGTATGTTTTTCAATATAGGTACTGTCAGTATCACAGAAAATCTAAGTGACTGTTTTGGAGATATTGGGTTTTGAAAAATAGTCACCTCAATCAAATTTTTTTTATTTCGTTATAAAATAAACTAAGGGAGGTTTAAAGAAAAAAACATTATACTTTAACCTTAATACAATTTTTAAAAAAATATAAATTCTATTTTGGTCATTTATTAGTGCTATTTATCAGATATGAGTTTGCTTTTTGTCTTTTTGTAACCTTGATAGGGTTTGATAGTGCTAAATGGAAAAAATTAAAAAAAAAGCTTTATACAGTGGCGTAGTCATTTCATAGTGCATTAATTATAAGAGAACGCACACTCAGTCGCGTAAAAGACAAAAAGCAAACTCATATCGGCTATTTATAGCGCTATTTTTGTATATTGTAAATGCTCTTATTTTGACTCTAATAATTAATTAACTCAAAACTTTATTCGAAATGTTGAAAAATTACAAACTTTATTTGAAATATGTTTTTGATGTTTCAAATTTAGCAAAATTAGTTACGAATTAGTCGTGAAAACTTCATAATCAAGAACAGTAAAATTATAATCTCCCATCAATAAAGTACACGAAGCATTATCTCCATCATAAGAATGCGGCAAATTTGAATAACTGTCGGCATTTATGTTGCAATTGTTAGATATTGAAAGATCAGCGCCGGCACCGAACACCGGCCCATAGTCCGAGTGGTGAGCGATTGCGAACATTTTTTTGACGATTGCGAACTTAGTTGGCGGCACATCACTCGAGTTAATCAGCGTAAATAAAAAAGCCTTTTCGGACGCAACATATCTTCCACGGTTTGCGCTCGTTTTACCCCACGGAACGTCACTAAACCCTAATTATCGAATCAAAACTTATTTAGAAAATTAAGCCGATATATATTTGCGATCAGATATACATACCACCACCAAGTTCTCCATTAGCCCCTAATATGATGACGAATGTCGGTGACTGTCCATCGCAGTGTAAGTGAAACGCATCGGCAGAATAGCCATGAGTGGATGCTTTGTATATTAATTTCCATAATTGTTTCGGCGAACCATACCATGAATTCAGTATTCTTTGAAATTGTAATTTATCTCCAGTTAACAGCTGAGAGCCTTGAAAAAGTTTAAGTGATGTGCGCGGCTGTACTCTTTTATCTTCCGATTGACCAAATTTATTGGGCAACGCTGCGAATCTATACCTCTCAAGAGATATTTCTATTGGAACCGCTCCTGTAGGCTCTACTTCTTCAGCAAAAACTTGGCTATCAATCAGTAGTATTCTAATATGGTTTATCACTCCAGACATTTGCTAAAATATATAATTGTTTTTAAATCCATTATTAAATATTCGTAAATTTTTGAAACAACTCACTTGACATATTCGCGCTCTTTCTTCTTCTGTCCAATGCTGTGTAGGCTGTGATACACCTATGATTAAAATCTATGTGTTATGCAATCATTTTTTAAATATTATGCACAATATCAGGATATTGTTTGCCTAATCAGAGTTGTTGGTAACTATAGGTTTTACTCATTAAAATATTATTTTTTAATGTGATAAACAATCTTGTGGTGATCGTAAAATCTATAATACTTAACGTAATTAATAAAATAATTAGAGGATTTAATTAAATGATGATAAATATTGCGCCGAAAATTTAAACATTAAAAGAATTTACTAGTGAATAACTTAAAGTCAATTTAGTCTGACTAGACATATCTGTGATTAAAGTTCGTTGTGGTCGTAATACAGAGTTTTCATAGCATACCTTTATTAATAATTAATTAAAATAATTTGTCAAAACAGTACGTTACAAACCTGCTTGATATTTAGCCCAATTTAACGCAGCGCGAAAAACGTCCGCTTCATCTAATGCTAGCTATAAAATTATGTGAAATCTTTAAGCTTTTCATTACAAGTTTAATAACAATTGCTATAATTGAGTTCAAATAAATGATTAAATTAAAATTTAAAATTCTTTTTCTGTATTACAAATTCTTTTTTTCTGAGCTTTCTTTACAAACTCTTCAGTAACCGCTAATACGAAATAACAAATAAAAAAAAGCGATTTAATATAGAATGATCGTAAAAATTAACAAACTGGTCTGTATAGGTAATTACTCACTAAGCTTATGTCATTAAAATTTTGTGATTATAATGGATTATAATGAATTCTGTGAAAGATTCTGAAAGTTTTTTAGCACAAACAAGAAAAGTTGGAAATTAAATTCGAAAATTTTTGTATACACATTTGTGCGAGTATTTTTAGCATAAGTAAAAAATAACCAAAATATTTATGTCTGCATCGAATTAACAACTTTTAAGCTGTAATATGATCTGTAATGTATGGCAAATCAATTAAAAAAACTGCTCATCCATTTACGAAAATTGGGCACAAAATCGCAATTATTTTGTTTCCCAAATTAATTTTAGATTTTATATATTCAAACTTAATAACTATGCATGTATTTATTATATAAATAATTCATAAATTAAAACTGTCTTATCGGTTCGAAAGTTTGCTAATGAATGGCTTTTTAAACGCAAATAAATGATTGATTCATATTGAAATAATTACGCGCTAATTCTTACAGAATCTGATGAAATTAAATGAATTATCGCTTCTTTTGACAGATTTAAAAATGATGGCCTAATATTCAAGAAAAAAAGTTTGGCTTTTAGTTTATTTGGATTTCGCGAATATTTGACTCGAAATTACGTTTTGACGCATTCGATGGCGTTTTCTCCTATAAATGCGGTGCAAAAGTCAACAAATCCGCTCTTGCTTTCTGTCAAATTTATAATCAATCACAATATATCAAACAAAAAAAATCAAGACGACGAACAGTTATATTTTTAAACCTGGAATTCTTGACTCCAAATTGAGGGCAGAGGGAAGGAAAGCGCAAGCGTTGTGAAACGATATCGTATTCTTTACGTGATCTTTGCATGTTTGCTGCAATTCTTCGATCCCTAATTCGTGAGCGATCGCTAGTATCTCGAATACATTAGTGTCTTGTAATATTATCTAAAATTTTATGGTCAAAAAAATATATAGACAGTGTATAGACAGTATGCACAGTGTTAATACTTTTCCAGTATATATGTATTGAACGACATCCTTAAGAACTTCTGCTTTAGCCTGTGGCCAACGAATTATGCTTAATTTTATTTTCAATAAACTCGATATTAGTTTTTTTACGTAAGCATAGAGCTTATAGATACGTCAAAAATAATTACACAGAATTGTTAGCATTATTAGTGGTGCCTTGTGGTGCTGACGATACGGTAGTTCCTGGAACTTTGCAAAATTCGCCTCTTTTCATATTCTGAAAGCTGCTACATCTGAGTTAAAATATAACTTATTTAAATAATTTTGAGGTTTCATATAAATATTGAGGTTTCATAAAGATTTACAGTATAGTTATAGAAATTATTGTTTAGAAAACTCTATAGAATGCAGCTATACTGTTACAGTACTGTATGATACTAATGGCAAAGTGAGCTATTTTTCTTCCAATAACCCGTTTTAAGTTAAGTACAAATATGATTAAGGATTAAAAAGGATAATCACTATCTTCAAAAGCTATAAAAATATTTGAAATACGTGTTCGGTGCTCGCACTCAAGCTATCGATTAGCCTCGAGCGCCATCCTCTCGAGCGTTAAGCAATGGCTGATTACCGTGAAATCGTGAAAAACTTTAGGCCCGAGCCTGACAAAAGCCCGTCACACTAAAGACCGATAGTTTTAATTATCCAAAGCAAGATTTTGCTTAAAAAAATTTCTAATTATAAAGTCAAATCTAATTTAAATCTTTATATTCCTTATCTTATTATTATAGTTATATTGAGGGTGTCCCAGAGTGTGTCGGCCTGGGGAGGGGTTACTTTCGGACTTTTCAAAATTTTAAGGGGGGCCAAACTACTCGGATTTAAACGACAATTTTTCTGCCATCGGACAAAAAACATTAAAAATACTTTGAATTGTTCATTTTCATTTTTTAGGTAGGGGGTCAACTTTTTGAGAATTCTTGGGAAGGGGGTTACCCTGGGCCAGCCCCTATGAGACACCTGGTTATATTTCATTTATGCTTATCTGTAAATTATGATTAGTTTTACAGTAATGATATTCTATTCTATTATTATTTTTTTATATTTTTGTAAATTTTAATGTTTTTTGCTTTAATATTTTTATAAAATAAAATTTTTCGGGCTTTATATATTTTGGTAGAACCCGGTCAGCTATAGTTTTTAAAGTTAATGCAGTGCGCGTCGACGGCCAATGCATAGTCTGAGTATTTGGATAAAATCGATGGTTTGAGTTTGGCTGATGTGCGCCAATCGTATTGCATAATATGACAGTGAGAGAGTTGTGTTGTGTCTGCGTCTCCAGTCATAGAGCTCTAGTGAGGTGTGTATGGTGTACAGCGAGGATGGCGATCGATATGAACACTGTATTTAGTGTGCCATTATTGGTATCTGCGGCAACAACACCTAATACTGGTCAACACTATATAATAACTAAATAGTCGTTAAGGTAAGACTCATTTTTAATATTAACCCCTGTATTAAAAACAAACATTTTAGCTAAACATATAATGTTTGAGTTAATTGCGTTTATACGACGTTTGCAAATCAAATTATCAAACAAATCAAATATTGATGGATCGATAAATGGTTAAGTTTATACATACCTTGCCCTTAATAGCAATCTGTGCGCATAAATAGCCACTTCTTCACGCCCCACAACAAATAATAGGTCCGCTGTATCTCTGTCTTCGGAAAGTCTTTGCAGATCTTCCAGAAGTCTGGGAACGCCGCACAGTTTGTCGGGAAAGTGAAATGTTGTGGTGGCAGGCGTTGCTGTGCGCGCACCCATTATCTAATTTGATTTAACCATATTTTCGTTTAGATTTGACAATCAACACACAACGCAATGTAAATAAAAAAAAGTTTTTCGAACAAAGCACTAACTTGTTTCAATGATTAAATACAGGTTTTGTTAGGTTTCGTGGTAGAGGTATAGGTAGAGGTGCGTGCAAACAGCACAACCACGTTATTTTGGGCTTCTATGACCTTAAATGTAGTACAGCTTACCTCCAAATTAAGTTAAACAACTCTTAACATAATGCCCATACAATGCCCACTGCACTCTCCTCTCCTACTTCTTTATCTCTTACCCTCACCCTATTTTCCAGTTCTATTGTTCAAGCTATTCATTGATTGTTGACCACAACTAATACTGCAGCTGTAGTAATAATTTTAGTGCAAATCATTAGATATAATTAAGGATCGGAAATTTAGGTCAGAAAAATGTTAAATTATGTTATATTTCGGTAGGTTTAAGGTTGGATTTATTGTCTAATTTTGGTTGAAGTTTTTCTGTTGAGATTTTTTAATTAAATTAATTTTATTATAACGTTATGATAGAATTTGATGTATGTTTTGACGAGAAAATTTAATTATTTTTAACGGTGAAAAATTTTGTAAACAGCTTCCAATCATACTTCTTTTTCAAACAACTAAAATGAATGTTTTGCCGTGAAATTTATGAGTTGGTTTTTATAATGCCACACTTTTAAGTTTCTCGAGAATAATTTTGAGCATAAAATTATCTTATATGCCTTTTAAAGTTTATTTTACACAATAATTGTTTAAATTAATTTTCAATTATATTATTAAATGCAGAAAATGTGTCATTTATTTATAAAAACTCGTACCTTTAACATGTTATATAAAATTCTGTTGCAAATATTATATTTCGATTTTTTAGTTTAAAAATTTACCTTTAATGCTGTTATTTTTAATTAATTAATTATTATTATTACTTTAACCTAAGGTTAAAGCGTGGTAAAACTTTTCAGTTAAAACCGAAATTTCCTCTCTCTAGACATAATAGAGTGCTCATTCTGTTGTGCGAAACAGCAGGTGAATATAACCAACAGAACGGCTAACTGGCGTTCATTTATTGGTGAATTAGTGACGAACACAGCAGGTGTTCCGATCTCCGATTTTCTCCCGATGAAGTGTCACTCCATTTCGCGCATGAATGCTGAGATACAAGAACTAAAGTCGCCACTAAGGGTGTGAAACCCTAACATTTTGTTATCAGTTCAGTCAGTTTTATCCATTCTATTTTAATAATGTTATAGCGCTGTAACAGAACAATGAATTTCAGTGAACACTAAATGAAAATTAATGTCAATAAGATGGTTGAGTAAAAATATAGAGACTAACAGTTTATTGCGTAGCAGAACAGCTAAAGTAATGCTCTTCTCTATCGCATCCACAAATCATTTCACGAGATTTGGCTCTCACTCTACACAAAACTTCAGTTCAAGCTTTACCACAGTAATAGTAAAGCTGCTAAAGTAAAGTACTGCTAATGCTTTCGAAACCAACTCGTAAGCTTACTCTTCTCCCTCTCTATCTAGAATATAGTGTACTATGGATTGTGTGTTTGTGTGTGTGTGCTGTTTGATGAAATGTTTTTATGAAAAAATTTATAAAAATTTTGTTTCATCAAAATAAACATCTGTTGAAAAGCTAAATTCAGATAATCATAAAAAGTTTGATTCGTGATTATACTGTAAGTATAGTTTGATTTTTCAGAGAAAACTTGTGTATTAAGTTTTAAGTTTGTGCTTACGATTTTTTCTCTTCATCTCAAACCATATACTGTTATTTATTCGTTCAATATTGTAAAGAGTTGATACGCATTTTTAGAAATTTAACTGGATTTTTAAAAGGTTTTCCGTTTATTTGTATCTTTATAAAAAATGATATATCCTTATTTTATCAGTATTTAAACTTTTAAAAATGTATGTTTTATTTTATTCATGTTTTGCATTTAAATGTTTTGCAAAGAGTAGAATTTTTTTTAATAAACTTGGGTGAGACTGTATCGCAGCTTTTACAATATAACAATTTTCATCCAAAATAAATCTTTATTACAGTATAAGTGATGCTCTAATTTTCTATTTGCCAGTTTTCCCATTGTTCCGGAAATATATGAACTGACAAAATGATCAAATCGATGCTCATTTCAACGTTGGGTGATAGCGATAATTTGTCGCAATTGATTTTTCTAATGTGGTTGATTATAAGCGCCAGCACTACGACTGATGCCAGCATCGAAAAGGAACGCTGCGAAGAAATAACTATTCCCATGTGTCGCGGTATTGGATATAATTACACGGTTATGCCAAATCAGTTCCATCACGACACTCAAGAAGAAGCTGGACTCGAGGGTATGTTCGCAATTCGCTATTTATTATTAATATGGGCTTTTTTCTCTATTTGCTCGTTCGTTCATTTTCGTTGTTTACTCATCCAATAAGATAAATATACAAAGTTAACTAAAAAAATATTTATTCTTATAGGCAAATATAGTATATATTATAAAATAAAAAGTTGATGGGAATTTTATCAAATCTTCAACTAAATGATATGCTTTTTTCTAATTACTAAGATTGTACGTAATGCTAATTTTAAAAATAAATATTAAAATCTTGTAAAATAATGATTGAATATATTTTGGTTTTTGATGCGACGCTGTTTTTAAAAATCGCTGGCAATTATAATTATGACACATAACTTTTGCCAGATTGCCTTCACTTCTAATGAATTTCATCTTAAATTACTTGCTATTAAGAAATAAAATACCATATCTTTGGTTCAATCTTTGTTTCAAATAAATTCGTGAATTTACTAATAATTAATTAAAACATGTTTTGGATAAAGTTTTCTCCGTTAAAAAAATAATTAGTTAAACATTTTAATATTTTTGATGAAAATAATAATAAAATCAAAAAAAAATATGTTGTTACGATAGTTCATCAGTTCTGGCCACTGGTGGAGATTCAATGCTCAGACGACTTGCGATTTTTTCTATGTTCGATGTACGCTCCCATATGTATTGAAGACTACGCTGGAAGACTGCCGGCGTGTCGGTCTGTTTGCGAGAGAGCGGTGCGTTAAACGATAATAAAGACTGTTGTGAAAACAAAACTTTGTTTAAACTAAATATATTATGGTTTACGTATTACAGAGACACGGATGCGCCCCTATTATGAGGCAGTACGGCTTTGCGTGGCCCGAACGTATGGAGTGCAACGATTTGCCTGTGTTTGGTGATCACGAACGTTTATGTATGGACGCCAAAGACGGTAAACTAAATACTGTTTTCGATAAATGTAAACTTAAAGTGGGAATCAAAACAAAACAATGAATTCGCAATAATAAATAAAAATTTTATTTTCAAAAATTTTAAAAAATAAAACGTTAAGCAAACAGCGATGCGCGCTCACCTTATAGTAAAGAAGAGCAAATGCATATTTTATAAATATATTTAAAAACATACAAATAAAACTAAAACCAAAGAACTACTAGAATCTATTCAAATAATTTAATTATTTATTATATTGTTGCAGCGCATTCTTTAATTTAATTTTATAAACTTTTTTAACTTAAATTATTGTTGAAAAAAATTCAAAAAAAAAAATTCCCACTTAAAGTTTACTCTAATGAAGTTTTGCTTTGTTTTTCTGTTTCTCGACTTAAACAAATTAAATTTCCATTTAAACTAATGTGTTATTAAATATCGTTATGATAACTATCAGGTGCGTCAGTGACAGATACGGAGGAACAGACGGTCACTAAACCCACTTCTATTATGCATAGAGAACACGCTATGAATAATAATGCACCCAAAGATAAGACAACAAAAATGCCATTCAACGGTCGTGGCAGGCCTTACAATAGAGCGCGAGACAGAGTTAATGAAAATCGGGTCGCTCTGTCTCCCTCTTTAGACACGATCTCATACTCAGGTACAACCGAATGCAAATGCGAATGCAGACCACCACTCGTTGCGCTTAACACTAACGACGCGCTCGAGCGACGATTCAATAATACGATCGAAACGGGAGACATAGAAAATTGTGCGATTCCGTGTCACGGACTATTCTTCTCGAAACCAGATAAAGAAATGGCCATGTTTTGGATCGGAATATTCGCGATCTGTTGCTGCGTTTGCACGAGTTTAACTGTGCTCACGTTTATCACCGATATGGACAGGTTTCGATATCCCGAGCGGTCTATTATTTTTTTATCGGCGTGTTATTTGATGGTATCGATTGGTTACATAGTTCGGACATACATGGGTCACGAACCAATCGCATGCGATGGTCCACTGATACGCTACGATCGAATCGGTCCGCCACCCATTCCGTGCGTTATCGTGTTTTTCTTAATTTACTTCTTCGGAATGGCCAGTTCTGTTTGGTTCGTCATACTAACCATAACGTGGTTTCTGGCCGCTGGACTTAAATGGGGTAACGAAGCGATCGCTGGTTACGCGTCATTATTTCATTTGTTCGCGTGGGTCATACCCACCATCAAGTGTATTGCCATTCTAGCGCTCGGGTCTGTCGATGGCGACCCGTTTGCTGGTATTTGTTACGTTGGAAGTCAAGACTTAACGAATTTATTAGCATTCGTTATACTGCCAAACTGTGCGTACATTTGTATTGGATTTTTCTTTTTGTTGGCAGGATTTATATCGTTATTTCGCATTCGTAACGTCATTAGACAACAGGCGCGCATCAAAGCCGATAAATTAGAAAAACTAATGATCAGAATAGGATTTTTCTCGTTCTTATACATAGTGCCAGGAACTGTGGTGGTTGGCTGTTATGTCTACGAATACCACTACCGACGCATATGGGAATCCCATCATAACTGTCCGTGCATTGTTTTGCCACCATATCAGACACCGTTTTACTCGTTATTTTTGCTCAAATACGTCATGTGTTTAATAATTGGTATCACCTCTGGATTTTGGATATGGTCGTGCAAAACGTTGGACTCGTGGGCGCGATTTTATGGGCGACTGTGTTGCGCTTCCAGTTCTGGGAGTTCGCGTAGCGGTGCGAGTCAGTTGATTATTGGCAGTCA
Organism: Phthiracarus laevigatus; assembly: GCA_034700185.1. Classification (NCBI taxonomy): domain Eukaryota; kingdom Metazoa; phylum Arthropoda; class Arachnida; order Sarcoptiformes; family Phthiracaridae; genus Phthiracarus; species Phthiracarus laevigatus. Next base: position 10,554 of record JAQIXJ010003252.1, read on the forward strand.
TTACGCTATCGCTAATTCTCGCAGTTGTAAACAACAGCAGATTACAGCTGGCAGTCATGTTTCCCAGATTGGGTCTAACGCTCATTGGAAGCAAATTCCTCTCTCGCACGTCTAACACTAACTTTTACTCTCAAATCTATTTAATAGAATATATGCTAATTTTCTCTCTATTTCTCGCGCAAAAAAATGTTCAGAATTTTCTTGAGACGAACGCTACTCAACATATCGTTAAAACTGTAAATGTTGTAAACTTCTATTTATTTATAAACTATAAATACGTATAAGCTGATCTTATATGTATAAATAAGCTGGAAATAGCGTTATATCATACGCGCGTTTTCGAACTAAATTGACGAACATATTGACTGTTACTTTTCATTTACTAGTACTTTATTATTCTAAACAGAGCAGTACTTCACACACAACATACGTACAACTCGTCAGTTTTTTCCGCTTAAAATCATTTTTCTTTCACTATTTTGTTTATACAATTTAACTTTTTGGCTAAACTGTTCTCTATATTCGCTAATGAAGTTCTGATTTCTAGAACGTTAATTTTAATTTCGCTCAAAACTCACTTGAACTGTGTTTATTTATGATTTCCATGTACTAATTTATTTACTTTGCTTTACCTTATTTAGTTTTAGTTTGCTATAAATATATATTGCTTTCCGTAATATATATTAATATAATATATTGTTTTGATAACTCGCTTTTTTTATCAATGATGCGGTTTGATCTCATATACGATTACAGTTCAAATACAGCTAAAATACTCATTTAATAAATTGGAAAACTGATAAAACATAGACTTAAATGATATTTGATATGTCTCTTGCCATTTAAATTATCATAAAAATAATTTTTTATGTATAAGTTAAAAGAAATTATCAATAGTTTAGTTGTGGTGTAATCGTGGCGTTTGAAACACTATACGGTTTGAAATGTTAATGAACTCTTTAATGCATAATAGACAGAATATTAATTATCATTGTGACTAATATCTGCCTGACTTTGCTTTAATTTCTTGTTTAACTGCGCTGATCATTACAATTTAATTGCACGTTTCAATAATTTCAATATTTTTGCTCTTTTCTTGAATTATTTTATTTTTTCTATCAAATATGATTATTTAAAAAGATGCGATACAGGTTTTCGCGAGAATTTGATCGAAACGATTTTTGTTCTTTTTATTTCGCATTATTTATTCGACAATTAAAACAGATTTTTGTTGTAATAGATTTGCTTACGATTCGTTATAAGAACTTATTTTATGTTTTGCTCAAATAATATTTCTTTTTCGCAATGGATTGAGAAAGCTTATCGATCTGTAGATAAATAAATAGATATGTCGCGCAAAAACGTTGTGCTTTCAGACCATTTATTTGATTCATTCGTGATATTTATTTTGACATAACCTGAATCAATAAAAATTCATTTTCTGTGCTTTGACCCTTCATTTCTATTCTTTAGAATTCATTTGAGTAAAAAAAGTAATCATTATTATTATATAAAAATGAAATTTCATTTCCATTTCGCTCAATTACAGTGTTAATGACTGCATGTACAAAAATAAGTGAAGTTAATTATTTTAAATGCAAACTTGAAGAGACAAATCATTTATCAGTTTTCAATTTCATTAATTTGTTTAACAATATATAACTCATTTTTAAACAAATTATTGTAACAGCAATAACATATTAATTTATTATGTATGCAATCCATTGATAATAATGAGGAATTGGCATTAATATTCATTTGTAATTAATACTCATCAATCATTTGTGGGACCAATTCGCGCAAAAGAAACAGTCATTTACCGATTAATGTACAGAGAAATATTAGTTTTTGCAACTTTTTATAGATTCAATTTTTATTTAAGTCATTTTTTGTTACCAAAAATAATTCATATCATTAATTAGTCATTATCACTGCCTAATTATTTAATAATTTTTTTTAATTAACAAATCTAAGCAATTTTAATTAACAAAAACTTTTTTAAAGCGATATTTGCGATATAAATTCTAGAATTAATTAATTAATATAAATTGTCGTATTTATTAAGCTTTTAAATGTGATGTTCAAACCCAACATTTCACCTAACACTACATAACACTAATACAACACATCAAACATGTATAGCATTACATATTATTGTAATTTTTTTTGTAGATTTTTATGTTTTTAATTGTGTTTTATAACCGCATAATATGTGATTTATCGATAAAAACAGGGTATTATTATTATTACTACTATTAAATTAATATTGATTATCGTTTTATTGAATTAATTAGTCGATAATTGTAAGTTGTTTATATTAAAAAATTGTATTAACTTAATTATTATTATAAGTATAATTAGACTAAACATTAGTTATAATACAATTGTTTTTTCTCAATTATAGAAAATGTTCCTTATATTTCCATATTGTATTGAAATTAACTTTTCACAAAAAAAAAGTTTTCACGTCAATATATATGTATAAATCGATATTAATAGTCACAACAATCTTAACTATTAATGGGCTTCAAAATACATTAATATAAACACTCAATTTGTAATTAAAACAAGTTTTTTGATTTAAAAGTCCGTTTATTACAGGGTAATAATTTTAGTGTTTAATCTTGTCATACGATTTTTTTATACTAATTAATAATTAAATTTTGTTAAATCCGTACAATTTCTGTTTCGTGCAATTTTTATTAATTATTATTTCAATCCTA
>JAQIXJ010003253.1:0-13273 GCA_034700185.1 Phthiracarus laevigatus
GCTTTTGTCGGGCTCGGGCTCAAGTCTGTCGGGCTTGCATCGGGCTCGGGCCTTAAAATTTTCACAATTTCATAGTCGATTCTCTATTAAACATGTGGCATAGTCTTAGATAAAGCAATTATTGTTATTTATATAAAACTTATACAACACATTATTTCGTGACATTAATGTTAATTTAATTATTTCATAAATATTAAATCTATTTAACAACCATTTTTTACATATTTAATTGATTTAAGCCATTTTTTATTGTTCATTTTGAGATTAATTATTTGGAATTAAAATAAAACTTTAAGTAAATTGATTTGAATGGGAGCATATTTTTTGGTGGCACTTTAAGCCCCATAAAGTAACAAATTTTTTTCCACAAATTACAACGCATTTAAACAATCTCTCATTTGTGTGTCTATACCGAACGTGAACTGTTAGTTCATTTGATGTAACAAATTTCATAACACAGCCATTATAATCACATTTATATGGTTTATAACCAATATGTCTGTTTTTATGATCGAAAAAACTAGATTTAAGTTTAAATACTTTTCCGCATCCATTATAATCGCATTTTCGCATTTCCAATAACGTATGCTCGCTGTGACGCAATAAATGTATTTTTAAATATTTTTTTTGAGCAAAATATTTATTACAGCCTTTAAAATTACATTTATATCTTTTACTTTTTGAGTGAACAAATTTATGTTTTCTAAAGTTGCTTCTAAATTTAAATGTTTTACAACATTTATTGCATTTAAATTTTTTTAAATTAAGATGAATTTTATGATGAAGTTTCAGGTAACCACTTTTCCAAAACCTCTTTCCACACTGAGGCCAAACACAAATAAATGTTTTGTCTTTAGAATGGATTAATTGATGTGATTTAATGTGTTTAACTTTATTTGTTTTAAAATTACACTCATTATTATCACAAATATATCTATAACTATAAACTTTTGAGTGATTAAGTATATGTCTCTTTAAATTGGGTTTATATTGCGTTGAGAAAAAGCAGCCTTTATAGTTGCACTTGAATAAAAACTCATAATTATAGCTGATTTCAATTTTTACAATTTTATTGAATTTCATTTCACTCAAAAGTCTGTATTCACACTTTTTATTTTTGATAGAATCTACTAAATTGAAATCGCACACAGTTTTCTTTGTTAATTCACATTTTTGTTGCAATAAGTTATTTGCTTTATTTATACATTTCTGTAATTCACTGTTGAATGAATACATAGAAATTTTTTCTATTATAGTTGACGCACTATCAATACAAAATCTATCATAAATTCTCATTATTATCAATAATAAAAATCTTGTTTAATATTTTGATAAAATTTTTAAAACGAATATTTTGTTGAATATTTTAGAAAATCTATACTATAATGAAAATCCAAGTGTAAGGTCTAAGAAAGGTTTAACACATAAACCAAAACGCAACAATTTTCGTTAGTATTCAAAATTGTAATTAATATGAAGGTCAACACATTATAATCAACATTTATGACACCTGCTGTTCAACTGTTTGTTACTTAAACTGGTTTGAAATTTAAACAAAATTTTGAGTTTTTGAGGACGAATATAGTGTTATTGAGAAATTGTAATATTCGGTTTCTAGAGTTTAGAGATTTTATTTAAAATATGCATAAATTATAAAATTTTTGTAAATTTAATATTTATACCTGTTTATTACCTGTATTAACCTCCAATTTAATTTTTGATCGCGACCAGTAACGACGGGCTCTACTTATCTCTTCATCACAATAAAAGATCTTTAAAATATTATCAGTGATATATTTTTTCTAAAAATAAAATCGATTACAAATCTATGTTTTATTTATTATTAATTTAGATCTATTTTTATCATACATTTAAACATAATAAATATTAATTTATTTAGTGATAATTAATTTAAAACTATTACTAAAATTGTTTCATATTTCTCCAATAAATGTTCACATACGTGAAAAAATATTTCTAAATATTAAATTGGTATAACAATCAATTTTTAAATCTTTAATTAATTTAAGTTCATTTTTGTTTCACATTTTTAGATAGCATTTAGTTAAATAGCCGTAAAGTTTGTTTATTGAAAACATAGAAGTTAATATTAAACTTTAATTAAATTACTTTGAATAAAATTATTTTATAAAACGATAGAATGGCGGCATATTTTTCTTTAACGATTTAAGTTATGTGAAGCAATAATTTTTTTCCACAATTTACAACGCATTTGAACAATCATTCTTTTTTTGTGTTTATAACAAATGTGATTTTTTAGAATGAAAGCATAAAAATTTTTTCTATTTTAGTTGAAGAATTATCACCACAAAATCTATCATAAATTCTCATTTTTTCGTAATAGTAATAATCTTGCTTAAGATTTTAATAAACTTTTTAAGACAAGTTTGTGTGGAAAATTTTTAGAATAACAGCTTATAATAAAAATCCATGTATAAGGTGTAAGCAATATCTAAGCACAAAGTAGAAGAGAACAAGTTTTGTTTAGTATTCAAAATAGTAATTATAGTGATTTGTATTTAAATTATTTTGCATATATTTTTTAGCAATTTTATTTTAAACACTTATTTCTTCAAAAACTGAATTGTGTTCATGTATAATAAATATATTTAAACAATTTTTTTTAATTCACACTGTTTTATATTAGTTATTTTAAATGGAGTTTTATTTTTAGCTCACTTTCTTGAAAAGAGAGCGAGCTTATGGAATTGACCATGTCTGTCCGTCCGTCTGTCTGTCCGTCTGTGGCGGTGTCCGCACTAGCTCGACAATTGAATTTAGCGCGTATTTTATAATAGTTAAGTTTCCCTTTTTGGAAAATTTAGATTATTGAAGTATTTTTTAAATAACTTATAAGCTTTGAAAAAACTATAAAAAGTGAGCTCTCTATGAATGTGTCGTTCTTGTTTATCTTTTGAGTTTGATCTTTAAATTTAATAATATCACTGAACAACATTTATTTTGTAAACACATTTTTCCTTGATATTTTAATTAAGCGTAAACAATTTTTTGAAGTATACATAATTTTATTTTTTCGTCTTTTGCTTATGCTAGCATGAAAAGAATCGCATGACATGTATGTATGCCCAGATTCTAAATACTTTAATGTGATTTTTTTAACAGTTACTGAAGAATCATTAATAATTTCCACTAAGTTAGAAAGTAATAGAAAATTTTTATTTTCTTTAAAACACAATTATCGCTCCAAATTATAATAGGATTAGCTTGCCGGCAATAGTCACTTTTAATGAAACTTAATAAAACATTTAAATGTTCATTTGAAGTATTAGATGCTTGCGAATCATTTAACAAATAACAAAACGCTTTTGTTTCTAAACCAATTTACAAAAGGATTAATTAACCACACTTAATTTTGCACCAAAATAGTTATCAGCTCCTAATGGTAGAACTGGTAATGATATTACTTTATAAGCATCTGTAGTAACAACAATTATGTCTTTATTAATATAAGTATGTCTGTATCATTATGCAGTTTTTCTCTAGATTTTTTAAACTTGTTGACATGTAGATTATATAATGCACATTTCTCACATACAAAAGTATTCAATTTGTTATGTTCTTTATAAATTACACATTTAGCACATTTATCTCATTACACTTTTTTGAAATTAATATTGTTTTTTTTTTAAAATTATAAAAATACGAAAATCTGCACACTTCATTATTTAACATTTTATTATTAATATTAGAATACTTATTTACACTTGTCAAATTGCGGTCCAAAATTTTTAAAATTTGCAAACTATTAATTTAACTCAATTGCACTACTAATTTCTTCATTGTCAATATATCTACGAATAGGTGTTGAACTTGAATTATATGACTATGTTCTGGTTTAAAGCATCCTATAAAGTTTTAGAGATTAGTATTAAATGTTATTGAATGTTGTTTCCAGTTTTTTTTATTATATTAATATCAATATTTTGAATTTTATCACAATAACTAGTATCGAATCAATCTATATTGTTATTATTTTCATTATTAGTTTCACTTTTCTTAACAATCTTTTGATCATTGAACACGACTTAATTTATAAAACTTTAATATATAAATTTTTGCAAACATTAATATTGTACAATTATAATTTTTATTATTGACTGATTCACGTTTAACACAATTTTTAATATAATTGAATTTTTCACTTGTTGTAAACAATTTATAAAATCTAATAATTTGATTTTGTCTTTCAGTAATAATTCTAATATCACAATATAATTAACACTTTTTTGTGCACTTTTTCATTTTTTAAACAAAAATATATTATTTACTATGAAATACACTTAAAGTAAACAATAAACAAACTAAGATTTCTTAGCGCCTGTATCCTTAACTACGAGTAAACAACTCTATAAATATTTGGAAGTTGCAAAAAGAATTGGGCAGCTAAAAATAAAAACATTTAATTTTGAAACAATAATGAAACTTAAAATATTGCTATCCAAAGTAAATATTATCAATAAATATATTTTTTATACTAATTATATGAAAATTTGAAGATAAAAGATCAAACTTAATGTGTAGATGAACAATGGCATACTATGTTTGTTTGTTTAAATATAATTTATTTTTATTTCAGATCAGTTTTTTTAAATAAAAATAAAAACAAAGTCCGGATTTTTAGTTGTCATTCCGTATAAATCAATTTAGTAGTTTTTAACAATAATTTTGTTCTCTATTTATAAATTTATAGTTAAATTTAGCGAAAATTGGAAATTCTTGAAACGTTCAAACATTGAAATTCAAGTCAAATTTAAATTAAAGTAATTATATTTATAGAACAGCTGAAAAAACTTAAAAATCTCGGACATTATCAAATCCGTAAAATTAAAATTGAAAAATTTATTCAATTAAAAACTTAAAATAAATTTAATAATATTGATTTTAATTTATCGATTTTTGTAATTTACTACAATAAAGGATTGTGGCAGTGATTTTCTTTAATCCTGTTATTCCTGTAATAATCCATTGAGAAAGCATTGCATTGTGTAATTCCCATTAACATGCATAACGCAGTGGCATGCTATGTACTAAATCAGTCCCGTAGACAGCAATAGATAGATAATCTATGGACAGTATGTCAATATCAACGAAAATACAACTCGTAATCATAAAGGTATTTGCATCACGCGTACACCAATTGTGTTAAAAACAGACTGTTAACATAAAAATGGTGTTGCAATCTAGTGCCTAACCTAATTATTAAAGATTATTAATTATTTAGCTATTAATGGTTGGTCAATGATTTTAAAATTTTTTCGCGGCTTGGTTTGGTTTGGATTGCATTTTATATATTTGTTAGGATTGGTTTTAAAATACTAAAAATAAGATAATATTTTTCAAACTATTCAAGCATTCACATAAAAATAGTATAATAAATTTTAAAGTGAAATGTAATTTTTCTTCTAATGAACATAATTTATTATTTATAACAATAAAAATTAGTAGAATAGTAATAACTCCGAAGCCACTTTTTAATTAGAAATTAGCGGCATATAGGAATAGAGAGAGAGATATATAGAGAGAGAACAGATGCAGATGCTGTTCTCTAACAGCATCATATGCATGCAAATATGTATATGTGTGTGTGCGCGTTCGCATGTCCATCGCTTGCGCGGGGAGAGAACAATAGATTCTCTTTAAAATAAGTAAAATTAAATAAATAAAAAACTAATTAAGTTAGAAAAATTATAAAAATACATTTGAAAATAAAATTGAAAAATAAACAAAACGAATAAAAATTTAATAAATAATAACTAAAAATAAAGATTTTGTCAATTATATTAAATTTTATTAGATTAAGGGAAAATAACAATAGAGTTAGAGGCTCTATTGTATTAATTAAAACTTGTATAATTAAAAAACTTAAAATTATAATAATAAATAATTAAAAAATCAAATATAAAATTAAAAAACGAATAAAATAGATATAAATTTTATATTCAAAAGTTAAAAATGGAAAATTTTATTATTTTTGTTTAAATAGATTTGAGTTTGTATAGCCGTAATCAAACCATTACTATATTAATGGTAATTTTTTGCCGTTATTTTAGATTAGACTTTTAAAATTTATTTTTTATCAAAGTGCAGTACAATTGAAATTTATAAAATACGTATTATTAAAAATAAATATTTATTATATTGCCGTAAACTTTTATAAGTTCGTCTTTAAAGTATGTGTTATTTGCGAACATAGAAACAAAGTCGTTGTAGGAGTGACCTAAACATCTAAATTTAATGTACGCCACACTGTTATGTCCACAAGTTATGCATGTCAGACATTGAAAAGTTATTTTGTTAAAAAACCATCCATTTGGGGCGTGTTCATCTAAAAATTTATTAAATTCATTGTGTAAAGAGGGAAGTCCATAGGAGTCGAAGTATTCACACTTTCCATCATCAGAAATTAGAATAGCAACCCAGTGCTCACCAAGATTTTGAGCCAAGTCTGTGTTAACTATTAGGGATTGATTTTTCTTGATACTCTCTGGAAGCGTATCACGTGAATAAGTTCCAATATAGCATTTTTCTTTTCTTAATAGTCTATAAATTGTTTTTGTATCCATTAATATTAATCTGTTATGGCGTTTCGGTTTTCAAGAATGTTTATTAAATTATCAAAACGACTGTAGACCAATGCATTAATAATTTCAGTAGTGCTGCTGGAGAATTTTATCTAAAACCGAAAAACACATTGACGTGGAAGATTGACGTGACCTGAATTATAATATCCATCACTCAAGTCAGCACTTAAATCAAACGCAAAGATAGTATATCCAGTTTTAAAATTCTCTTTGGTAATAAATGTTCAAATATTATTATTGAGTTGTTTAGTCGCTTGTAAAAGTAAAAATAATCTCATAAACAAATAATATTTCGAAAATCAGGTGTAAATGGTCTTAACTTATATGGTTCACCATTTACGTAGACACCGATTGAGTTTATATTGAAGTGTTCAAAATCAATTGTATTCTTTTTATAATTCCCGTTGAAACCATCGTTAGTGACAAACGCGATATATAACTTCGAAGGAATTGTTACGTTGAAGACATTTTCTAAACTTTTACTTCTTACCCCAGATCCAAATGTAAAAGATCGTACTTCATTTCTTGGTACAGTCATGCGCGCAGGACTCACGTTCAGTGCCGCTGCGTGTGCAGTTAAAATTTCATTCGAGACAAGTGATTTGTATACATTCATGTATATATAAGAGAATTCTATTTTAGCGCGTAATACATTACTATTTGTTTTGAAAATAAAATCTGTCTTATTCTTTACAAGTTTAATTTTTATAGTAGTACCACCTATAAAAGCTTTTGGTTGATTAAATAAAACAATATTTAATGGAGCCTCAAACTCAATTTCTTTGTCTTTGTGTAAATCGATATCAGTTGACGGACGTTTATATGAAATCAGGTTTTGACGGATAGTCAGTCTGAATATCATTTGGCTTATCCATTTTATCTTTTACAAAACCTGATTCGGATAAATAAGTATCATTTGCATTTGGAGAGGAAGTCAGGAGCCAATCAAAATAACTTTCATACGGATAAGTCTGAAGTGACAATGTTGTTTGTGTATCGCCAATCGATAAATCGATCTGAGACCATAGTGAATTAAAAAAATTATTGATTGGTGCATTTTTTGCCCAATCATCTTTTGTAATAGCTGTACCATTTGAGTTATATAATACAACTCGAAATTTTACATACAGTGTTGTTAAATCCAATCTAACATATTCATTGATTCCATTCTTACTAACGAAATCAATAAGACTACCAGTATTTAAATGTGATATTGGTCTCACTTCCTGTGGACTTGTTGATAATATTGAATTTTGAACTGGAGCTGATGTGAACAGGTCCAAAGCTGGTAATGGCACAACGGGCGACATTTCATTAACCAATGCCATAGTCAAATAATTTCTTTTGTTTTGTTATTCTTTTTCTAAGTTTCGAAACACTTTTTTTTCTTTTTGAAGTTAGATTTTCTAGATTTTGAAACTTTTTTAGTATACTTAATCTTTTTCCTACGCTTTTTCCCTTTGCCTGTTTGAGCAAATCTGATTTCAAAAAAGCACGTTCATCAGGGTCTCTGGCAATATCCTGAGCAGCACGTTTCAAATTGTTTTTAGTTGAATGCATGAAGTTTTCACCAGTGGCGACATCTGATGCAACATTTACTCCAGTGTTCAAGGCTTTTTTACCAAGGTGTTTCAAAATAGGCATCTCAATTGTTTTTAATATCTCTAGAAACCCTTCTCATTGCTGCTAATTTCATTTAAATTTTGAACCTTGAAAACCGGAAATTCCACTTCCTCCTTGGTTAACGTAATAGTTCGTATAATGGTTGCGAGACATTTATTCTTCTTTTAAAATGAAGAACTAAACTTGTTTTAACAAATTCAAAATTAATAGGAGTGTTAGTGTCGTCCTTTATATCGATTTCAATAGAAACAATTTTGCTGTATAATAAAGGAATATAGTAGAGGTTTTTAGGTTTTTATATTTTATGTCACATTGGTCTCCGAAATCTTTTGTTGTTAGCACTTCAACTTGTCTGAGAAGCTGAGCTCGAGTATCACTAACTGGTTGTATAATATTACAATAAACGAATAATGATCTAATATTTGAATCCAATGTAACTTCGTTATAGCCTTCTATTAGTACTTTCCCAAATTTACTTTTTTTCTTGATATCTGCAATATCTAATATTTTAATAACATCGTTCTTATCAAATTCGAGCGTGCTCCTGGCTGTCAATTAACCCCAGAATGGAATTCAATCGATTATAAAGTTTTGGTAAAAAGACAAGCAGAGGTTCAAATAGGTTTGTCACAGGTGAAGTTTGCACAAAACATCCAACTTCTATTGAAACTTTTCTTGAGAACGAGTTGTAAATAAATTTTGGCGCTTTTTAATTCTCAGGAAAATCTTTTTCCTATCCATTACTTTCCAGTTAAGCGTTAATAGAGTTAACTAGATCGTTAACAGATTCATAATGACCACTTTTTAAAAGAAATTGTGAGCTGTATACTATACCAGTATTTTCGTGAATAGATATTGTTTCCTCTTCAGCTATATTATAACACTTTTGTGAATAGCTAATTTCTGCTTATGCAACTTCAATATCATTAGAAACGTTGATTTTTCTCGATAAATGCGTTACGAAATTTAAAAGGGTGTTCGATACCTGATCAGAATGTGATCGTTTAACGTTGCTTCCTAAATAAACATACTCGCTATCAGTTTCTTGCATATTTAAGTTCGTTCTTATTATAATCGTGATCGCGTTTCACTCTTAATTCCTCGTCATAACCATTGACTCTTGATAACTTTAAAATTATTTTCGCCCATCTATTAGCTCTTTCATGGGTTACCTTGTCGCGCTGCCGTTTGGTACCAGTTTGTGTTTCAACGGATAGAAACTCAGTTGGCGGTGTTTCCGACGAAGTCATTTGAGTTTCAGACGACATAAATTGTTTTGGTTGTGTTTCGGAAGAGTTTATTCCAGCAGGAACAGTTACAAATTTACGGAATTCAGACATTTAAGGATTTAAAGCTGATCCTAGAAGTCCAGCAACAATAGGTAAGATAAATGGTAAAACCCACCGGATTGAACAACTAATTTTCTCCTTTTCTTAATTGGAATTTTGTTTTTTACAACAGAAACCTTTTAAAGTTTTTGAATGTTTCTTCAGCTGTTAAGATTGTTTTTTGTTAAGTTTAGCATTTCCTTTGACTTGATTTCTTGCATATTCATTTAGAGCGTTGAATACCGTGTCGTCTTCACTAATGTCTTTTAACAAATTTTTCCTTTTCCTCTAGTTTTTGATTACTTCTAGAATTTCTAGATAACAAGTTTAAGAAATGAAAAGTTTTCTTCAACGCTTTAGACAATTATAATTAACAAAAAAAATACAAAATCTTAAATAAGTTTTCACAGAAAAGTGAATAACTCATGTAATTTTAAAGATATTAACTTGAAAATTTGCTATCATGTAAACAAGGATATACGATAAATGATATCATAGATAAGAATTTTAAAAATTTAAAGATGGAGAAATTATAGAAAGTGGGAGGTGGCTACCTCTTAATACTTTTCTTAAGATGCCTAGAGTGTGGTTGAAGTTTTAGATTGTTAAGAATCTAATTTGCACTCAAGATAATCAAATTTTAATTTTTGCACTTCTTCTATGGGTAAATATTGCGAATTTATGTTACTCAATTACTTTAGAGTGTTTATTACCCCTATTATAAGAATTAAATAAGATTTATTGAGTAAAGTTTTATTGATAATGAAATATGAAAAGGAGTACAATTTTTTGATTATTATATATAACTGATTTTAATTAAATATTTGTGTATAATATTTAAGATGTTTATACATTAGTCTTAAATATTTTAAGTTTTATTAGAATTTAATTTAATTATAAATTTGGTGATTTTTTAAAAATCTCCGCGATTCTTGGAGATCATTTGGAGGTCTTTAACGACTTGAAGACGAATACCCAGAACTGACGCTACTACTGCGGTTGCTTTGATGTAGATTACCATATATATGGACACCATAAACACTTTGCGATGAGTTGTTACTGGATGAGGTCTTGGGTATTGTAGAATCTTTCAGTTTTGATAAATGACCATCAAAGATTTGGGTAATACGACCTTTTTTTCTAACAGCAGGGTTGTCTGCTGAAGTAATCGAAGTGAGTTTACCTCTTTGAGCTCTTGTTGTACTAACACTCAGTGCACTATTTAGTGCACTAACCACTGGAGCACTAACTTGTGCAATAACTGCTTCACTAATAGATGCACTAAGTTGTGCACTAACTTCTGGATCATAATCCGGTGCACTTACCTATTGCTCACAATCTAGTGCACTAACAACTTGAGCACTAACCATAGGTGCCAAATCTAACTCATTATCGGAGATGGGTTCGAAATCATGGTGTCGATCTGTTTCAACGGATTAGATTGATTGAGATTTAGCTGGGTTAAGAGCCCACCACTCTACAATTTCTGGTGATCTCCAGCGAAGTAAACTTAAAATTTCATTATATTTTGTGTCACGTTTGCCGGTTCCGAGAACATCCTTTCGAAGAGAAGTAATTGCTTTGGTGATGGCGACTCCTTGGTTTGAATATTTAGCTTTTAGTACGTCGAGAATACCAATAAGCTTTTCCAACTCAATATTTTTTAGTTTTGACTGAGCAGCAAAATCTATCATTACATTTGCCATTTTTGATGATAGGTTGATGAATCTTAGAGAAAGAATGATAAAATGTTATGTCTGGGTTACCGTTAACAGCTCGGTTCAGACATGAGCAATGAGTTAACGGATAACACCATTTGGTATGTGTGGGTAGGGATAGTGTTTGTAAGTTAGTCATACAATTATTAATTAAATTTGTAAAATTATTCTCATAGGGAAACAGGTTGTGCACTACCAACTTGTTCCCACGAGAAAACAGGTTCTACATATAATAGGGAACTCATTAATATATATAGTGAACAAATTTCATGCACAAGTGTGTTGTCATTGTTATATACCATTTTTCAAATGCATTTTTTAAATTATTTTATAATTTGTCAAATTTGGTATTGATTTGAAGAGATAATTATTTCCTACAAGATAGTGTTTTCAATTTTTTTATCATTTTTAATTATTAAGATAGTAATTAAATAGTTTTAACGAATTTGAGTAATATTTATTTACTCTTAAAGTGAAATAATTTTATTTCAATATATAATGCATTTGGAGTATTGATTTACTATACTAACATCATTCGATGGACAATAGAGACTCTAACTCTATTGTCCTCTCCCCTCCAAACCAAAAAAAATTTACACAAACTTCGATTTATTCGAAGTTTAACTTATTTTTACTTATTGCAAAATTCTTATTTTTAAGAATTTTTAGGGATTATTTATATTCATTTTTAAATTTTATTTTCAAATATAATTTTATGTTTTTTATAAGTTTTTTAGTTTTTTACTTATTTATATTATTAATTTTATAGAGAACCTATTGTTCTCTCCCCTCGCAAGCGATGGACATGCGAACGCGCACACACACACACACAGACATATATGCATGCATATGATGCTGTTAGAGAACAGCATCTGCATCTGTTCTCTCTCTCTCTATCTCTCTCTCTATTCCTATATGCCGGTAATTTCTAATTAAAAAGTGCCTTCGGAGTTATTACTATACTACTAAAGTTTACATTGAGAATACGTTTCTAATGTTGAAATGCGTATTGATTGCGTTAAATCTTATAAAATATGCCCCTTCTATTCGAGTATTTTTAAAACATTTATTTAAAACCATGTTCAAGATTTCATGACAATAAATTTAAAACTTTTAGTAAATTTGATTTGACTGAAAGTTAAATTATCAAATATTTGGTGGCATATTTTTCGGTTACGATTTAAGTCACGAGAATTAATAAACTTTTTCAAAACAAACTTAAAAAATCGTTCAAATGTGACTTTTAATGACAAAAATCTCATTAAACAATCATTATAATCACATTTATATTGTTTAAAGTTTTAGTTAACCATTTCATGTTTTTTAAAATTGTTTCCATGAATAAACATTTTTAAGCATTTGTTGGATTTTTATTTTAGCACACTTTGTACAATAAAGTCACTATTGCATTTGGGATTCATGTGTGTTTGTGAAGAAGTAGACTTTTGTAAAATCCACGCAATAATGAACAACATTGGGTCAAAATTGGCTTTAATAGGGGAAAACAGGGCTTAAATTGGATTAAAAATGACTAAAAATTGGGCTAAATTGGTAATTAATACAAAATCAGTTAACAAATGGTTTATATCGGGGCAAGTACTAGTAGAGAGACTGTTAACTTCCAAAGAGAATTGGCCTAAAGAAAATAACTCATGATCATAATTTTTTTAGATAGAGATCATACAAACAAGATTTCTTTCTGTCGAGTCTTTCTTCTTTCAATCTTGAGAATAATTGTTACGTCCTTTCCTTCAATAGTCCAGCCATGATCAGAGATGAGTGATTTTAGTGTTTTTTATGTTTTTTTCGTAGACGAAATATCCTAACCATATATTTTCGACCTATTCCTGTCCACGCGACTGTATCGGTAATTCTATAGTACATGTGAATTACGCAATCCAATGCATTCTCAATTGAGTAATACAGCAATAGAGCGAAAATCACTGTTTTATTATGTAACTCTTTTTTCAGGGAAAAATAT
>JAQIXJ010003254.1:0-13266 GCA_034700185.1 Phthiracarus laevigatus
GTTTTATTGGATTGGCTATTTTTAAAACCCCAGTATCTTCAATAAGGTCACTCAGGTTTTCTGTGAGACGCACTGTATATGAAGCGCATCCGCATCACTTTTCTCTTTCCTCCAGCTTTCTCTCTACTAACTCTGTTTTATTTCCTTTAATTACTATTATATTAATCAATTTTGGTCATTTATATTAATCACTTAGTTATATATATATTAATCACTTTCTGTCATTTTGTATTTTGTCTCTGCTATTATACTACCCTACTCTACTTATACTAATGAGCTTCGTTCAAACGCTTGTCGCAAATTTGAAATTTCACTTTCAAAAATGATGCAAGTTAAACCAAATAGCGGCGTTTACCAGGAAAGAAGTGGCATGTTTCGGTGAATTAAAATCACGTTAATCGCATTTCAAAATTTTAATATAGTTTTATCAATAAGTTCAATTGCGCTCGGTTTCCTTGCGTTAGGTGTGGCCGACCAACAAAAACAGGCAGATCCGAAGGATGTCCGTGAGTTGTTTTCTTAAAAATTTTAGGTTATTAATTTAATTAAATAAAAACGCCTGTTTATGTTTCACAATTAAATCGGAGCTATAATCTTATTTTTAAATATATTACAGCGAGACCAAAACATTTTAAACGTAACGATGATTTACATCTCCGCTTTATATTCAATAGCATATGTTTTGAATTTAATCCTATTTTTACTTATTACAAAACCAAATTATTAATAAGATTTATGAATGAATAGTTTTCACTTATTTCAAATTTTTTAATTTTATATAATTGCTAATTAATCGTATAAACAAAATGGAGAGTAAACTATAATATTTTCACATAAACTTTCAGGCACATTGTCTATAGTTTTAATCACTATCGGTGTAATTTCCACACTAATATCTGTGTTTGGATTGTTGGGAGCGATCAAAGAAAACTTTTACCTTATTGTGACGTATGACGTAATCATATTTTTGCTTTCGATCGTAAATTTCGCCTTCAAAAGTTTCTGGATCGCCGTATACAAATTGATAGAGGCTGGTATCGCGTTTTATTTAGCTTATCTTATCAAAAGAGAAATTATAGGCCAAAATATGGCGTAAAAACTGTTGATTATGTACAATTCATAATCTATTTTATTATACAAAATTAAATTATTTAAAGTGTTTAAATGCCAAATGTAATAGAGTGTTTTATTTTTAAATGACATAAAATTATAAAAATAAATGTTTCAAAAATGCTACATAAAATGTTGAACTAAAATGAACATTGTATGGGTTTCCCAGCTCTAATTACACTCAATCGTAATTTGTTTTTTATACACTTTTAAATTTGATTTAAATTACTAATACTGAATATATATCTTATACTTTATTAAAAATATTGACAAATCAAATCTTACTTCGATATTTCAAATATATATTTTAAACGTTATAAAATCTAATCGTTTTTCGTTGAACAAAAAGAAAAAATCAAGTCGAATTTTCGGTTGAATATTAAATACGTTATTTTTAAAAAAGTTACTTAAATCTAATTAAATTAAACAACACAATGTTTGCATGAGTAAATATTAGTAATTATTAACGTTTTTGAATAGAGATAATTAGATAGACTAAAATAAAATTTTCCGTCAGTGTAACCTGGATTATTATTATTTGAAAGAAATTAAATGGAAATTATTAATTTCGGTTGTAGTGACAACCAAATAAATTTTGTGCTAATATCACAAACATCATCCCCACGATAAGCTAAGTTTTTCAATATTGATTGTATGATAATCGTAACCAAATTTGAATGATAATCTGTTTGCTACAACTTGTTAGTGAATGAATGATTTGATTAAGTCTTCAGACACCCATATTATTGTAGTTTATTTTAACGTGGATCAAATCAATGTGTTTATGAAGACTTAAAGATTAAAATAGAATCACTTAAATCATTGACAAAACTCATAAGTTATTAACCAATGTCAACGACAATATAATTTCAACAGATATTGCAATATAAAATAATTATAAATATTGAGCTAATGTTAACTGTTTTAATTCAAAACGTGAAATGAATGTTTTCGCTTTCAGGTATGTATAAGGTAAGTATAATAACTTATTACTAACATAAATATTATTACTAGAGAGTCAAAAAGATAGCATTTGCTACTTTTTTATTTCTTAAATTATAAGCATATAATTGTTATATGAGCACGAATTACATAGTTTGGAGTTGTTTTAGCTCTATTTATAAATGCTATTAAATGCTACTTTTAATGATAAATGCTATAAAAGCTATGAATGCTAATAAATGCTATTTTCCCCGAAACCGAAAAAATGTGGTTTAAATCTGAATAGTTTTTGATACCCCTTCATTAAAATATTAATGAAATTTCCTAAACTTCATAAAAAATTTCTAACAACTTATTTTTAAAAAAATATTAAACAAAATAAAAACTTAGAAAATATTAATATTAAGAAAAAGACATTATACTTTAACAGTAAAGTAATTTTTAAAAAATTATAAATGCTATTTTTAAGTGCTATTTTGGTCATTTATTAATGCTATTTATAGCGCTATTTTTATATGATATAAATGCTAAAATTTTGACTCTCTACTAATGACATATGAATGTGTTTTGCTAAATGTTTATAAACATTTTTATACAACTTCTAAGATTGTTGAAAGTATTTTTCCTTATTTTAACTCACATCACACTCACTAAATCTTACCGGTTTTTTGCAAATATTTTATAGCTTAATAATCTTAAACATCAAATTTTAAATAATAAATTTGTAATAAAATATGAAAATACCTACAAAATCAAATTATAAGTAACTTGAGCCTCATATAATATTAAATAATTGCTTGTAGCTTGGAGTTGACAAACCAAAGCATGCGATATATATATAAACAAAGATAAGTTTTTAATGAATTATTTCGTTTTTTGCAAGTGTCATAAAGTCTAGTAAAAAAGTAAATATGTTTAGCTCGCTAAATCAAATTCTATTGTCTAAACTAAATAAATGGAAATCCATCAGTCGTATCGCGTATCTGTCGAACATAAGTTTTGGGAATAAACAAATTTATAATATTGAAACAACTCCAATCAAAATTTTTGAATCCAGATTCAGAATGAGCTATAGTCCTCATTATTGGGAAATAAGGAATTATGCGTACGATAGAGTGTTTAGCTTAAGTTATCCAAACGAATTGAAAAGAGCGAAGAAATGTTGTCATGGTATGTTGGGTGACATACTTACGAGTTTCTTTTTTCCGATCACTAAGCGAGCCGAAAATTTGTTTATTTTAACAGAATTGGAATGTTTCTACTTCTTAACCGATGATTTCATTGGCGTAGAAAAATCGAAACAAGGTTTTGAAGATTTGCTAAGGGCTTTGATTAGTATCAAAGCACCCGAAAAACCAAACGAACACATCATTGCTGGCATTAACCAATCCATTCGGTTATGTTACACTGATGAGCAATATAATCGATATATTGCAGAAATGCGCGCGTATTTAGAGGACTGTCTAAAAGAAATTATGTTCACGAAACAGATCCAAACTATTGATGATATAATTAAATTTCGTGAGTCGACTGGAGCGATAAAACCATATTTAGCGTTAATACCGTTTTCAGTGGGCATCGATATAACAGAATTCGTTAACAATTTTGTTCTTAAAAGAATGGAGAGTTTGATTGCCAGACATGTCATACTTGTGAACGACATTTATTCGATGAACAAAGAAGTTGCCGCTGACGAAACTCCTTATAATACATTGAGATTTCTCTATAATCAAAGCAATGATTTTTATGCAGCGACTGAAACTATGTTCGCTTTATTAGAATCATATGAACAGCAATTTTTTCAATGCAAAATCATGTTAGAAAAACAATTTCCGTATGCGATAGAATTACACAAATATATGGATGGTTTGGAATACTTCGCTGGCGGTAATTTGATTTGGTCACTGTTTTGCCCGCGATATAACAACTATAATAAATTTCCGATCAAAGGTTCAGTTTTAAAATATCGATTTACTGAAATGACTGCTGAAGTTGAAAGAAATAAAGCGTTGATGGTTTCTTAAAATATCATATTTTTGTTCCTATTATTGAGAAAGCCTCTTATATGTTATTTATTAACCTAATTCTAAAATAAGTTCTAAAACTATTAATAAATAAATAACATATTACTGTTTAGATTATTGATATCTTTCAAGTATTTGTTTATCACACCATAAGTTCGGTGATATAATAAGGTATAAGTTATATGTAAAATCAATATGTATAATAGAGAGTAATATTACTTAGTTCAGTGGCACACACCTTTTAAATACATTATAACTTATAATGGATTGGGTATAAAAAATATAGTTTTGAGAATATGAGGAGAAAGCCAGTGAATATATACTAACTAAAATTAATATTAGGAAGTTAGATATTATGAACGTTTAGATTTTGTTATAATTTTATTTGCATTCTTTTTCCATTTCTATTTAAATTTTACTTGAAAGTAAAATTTTAAAAGGTATAAAAATTTTTGGTATAAATCATTGAAGCCAATTTTTAATAAATTTGGTTAATTTTGAAAAAATACTTTTAATAAGATAAATGTTTCAGTGCCTTACAGAGCAAATACAACATTGATAGTGACACTAACTTTTAGAAACAATAGACATGATAAAAATAAATTTTAAATTAATTATATTAATTTCTCTATCATTGATGTTATATTACTTTATATTAGATATAATACAAATTCATTTCTATTATTTCTTTTAAAATTACTTTTATACTATTTTAAAAAGATTACTATCATTTTCAAATTTTTATTAATACATTTATCACAAATAAGTATAAACAAGAACGGCACGGCACATTCATACAAAGCTCACTTTTACTATTTGATTACAAACTTATATCACAAAAACTAGTTTTTAAGCCAAGATTGCTAAAAGACAAATCCCTTAACATAAAAACTGAATATTTTATTCCTTAATTAATATAAGACAGCGAACATTCAGACATACATACAGACAGACAGATTGTCAATTACATAATTTCGACTTTTAAATAAATCAGTTAACTAAAAAATTAAAGTAAATGCAAACTAAATGATCCATAACTAATGCATTTTTATTGAAATGTTAACTTAAATTGATTAGTTTCTTTAAATTTGATTTAAGTGCGCTTTCTTAAGCAATTTAAACAAATGGTAAAACGAAAATAATTGCCATAAAATTGTATATATTATAATGTTTACATTATTACAATACTTTGTTATTGGTTACTAGATTTCGATATAATCTTAATTGTCATTTTGCACGCGTATAGAGCCAATCGTATGATGAAGTTCTTATTATGTCAACTAATTTATTTCAATATTATATATAATTATTTTAAAAACAATATAAAACACATTAAAAGCAGTATAAACCATTTCAAAAATTTAGAATACGTAAATAGAAATCTAAAAGTTCTGGAAATTGTAAATGCAAACATTTAATAGAAAAAGAAAAAAGAGATTTTAATAATAACTGTAATTTGTCAAATTTCATCTTCTGGTTCTGTATTACTTTAATGCTATATTCATTTAGTTATTATTTTTTATAGATTCATGTCAAAGCGGGAAAATAGATTCTTATGATTAGCGATAGACTCCTCTATTATTGATTTTACTTATAATAAAATTGTAATATAAGTAAATAATAATGCTGGTTAAATTTGATGCCTTAGGATAGATTTAACTCACATATTTAAGTCACATTAGAAATGTAGTAACAACTATTGTTACAATTTTTTAGGTATTTATTATAATTTAAATTTACTTTTAAGTTATCAGATAATAGAGAATTATCAGATAAAATTTATTATCATCATGCAATTTATCATCCAAAATATTACTCTTTTCAATGTCTTAATCGATAATTTGTTTAAATATGTAATAATTTATTCAGAGATGTCAGATCGGAAAACATGTATATTTTAATAAAGCAAAAATTCAACAAAAAAAAGTTTACTTTTGTTCATTCGTAAAATACAGAAAACAAATTAGCTCGTCTTTTTTAAAAAGTGAACTAATATGTGCTTTTTGTTGGAAATAAACACTAACCATATATTTTAATGATTTGAGCTTTGTCATCATTATTGACTGGTTTTTATTATACAAATCATTATCATTTATACTTATTTCAAATTTAACTGTCTCACTCTTTATAGGCGCTTTCCCTGGGCCCCATCCCCTTCAACACTTATATCATCGGGCGGGTTGGGTCTTAATTGGGCTGTTAGGGTCTGATTTGGGCGTGTTATGATCTGTGACTCGGGTGGAATTCGAGTTTGGTATAGATCGATTTGGGTAGAGTTCGTGTTGGATATAGTTCTCGTTGTTACGAGTAGAATTTAGTATGTGAACATATGATTTTCTCTCTATTCCTGTTATTCCTGTATTAGGCCATTGAGAATGCATTGCATTGCGTAATTCGAATTAACACGCATAACGCAGTCGTGCATGCTATTCTGAGTATAGTATGTACTAACTCAGTCGCGTAGACAGGAATAGATAGAAAATTTATGATGTCAACCTGAACCTGTTGGCGCCCACCGTATCCGGGCTTAATTTCTTGTATTATATAAAAACTATCGATATTTCTTATTTTGCATATATCTTATCAATCATTTTGTAGCTATAAATACATTTGATAAACTTTGAAGAAAAAATAGAAAGTAATGACATACATACAGGTGTGCGTACATATCAAACAAACCGTTGTCAACAGCTGTGTGTTATTGATTATATTGAAACAAAAATAAAGTTTAGATCAAACATTATAATTCAATTTTCTTTATAAGCCAGTTTATACGATACGACTTCCATTTATTGAGTTAAACTTTTTTTGAAAGTAAATAAAAGATTTAATATATTTTTTAAATTTAATTGGATTATGCAATTATGATGTAATTATTCAGAATAATCACATTCTAAACGTGTTTAAGTTATATTTATCGAGTTCTAAGTTCTAAATGAATTAAGCTACTAAACCTTAGATTTTATCATTTATCGCAAAACTTAGTACGATAATAGTTGTTTAATTTTTTAGGAATTCAAATCAATTAAAGCCACAAAAAAATAATTTATAATTTATCTAGTTTTTAAATTTTATTGCTACTTTATTAGTGCAGATAAGCCTTAATCTAAGCTATAATTTTGTTAGCAAAATATATGTTTTGTGAATAAAAGCTATTGATAAAACTTGCTTAATTTTTAATTAGAAATACTTGTAATATTTATGCGAAAAACTGCTTATGTAGACAACTTAAGAAATAAATTTATCATAACGTGTTTTATAAAGCTTAATGATTTGCAAATCAAAATTATTATAATGAAAGTTCTTTCTATATTAAAGTGTTTTCTCTACGATGAATTTTGAAGATAGAAAAATATAGCATATATGGACTTAACACTGTCTTCGAATTAACTTTAATTTGTCATCTTAATTTAACTTAATTGTATTAATATTTAACAATTGTTTAAAGTAATTTCATTAAATGTCATAATTTATTGAAATAATGCTATAAACTCTTTAATGCATGCAATAGATTACATTATAACACCGGCATCACTAGGCCTTTGAAAATCGTTAGAAAAACTAGTGCCAAACCGTTTGTTAATCGTTAGAAAAATTGGTTAAAAATTTTAGATACTAAATTAATTTAAAAATGATTTATTGTTATTTAAACCCTAAAATATTTCATTGAAAACCTTACTGTTATATAAAAAATCACTTTAAAATGAAATCTTTATATACCGGTATATAATAATTATGATCACAACAAACTTTAGAAAAATATGTTAATAAAAATTTTAGTTTCACGCCTTGCAGTCGAGATAATTACTGCGATGGCATAGATGACGGGAACAATAACAATGAGATATTTAATTCGTGTGCTGTTTAAGCAAATGATTTAGTTTACGATTACGCATCGCATAATAAACGAGTGCTTAATATATGCAATATAAATGGATGGGTGAAATGTTATAAATAAGATACTTAAAAATGACTAAATTTTATAAAAACGACTAAAACTTCTATAGTATCTACAATAACTTTCTAATTTAAAAATAAAAACGTCACACGAAGCATTTTATTATAAGTTTACACTAGGGATTTGGTTAAGGAATTTCTTCAAAATGAACTAAATCCAGTAATAGAGTAAATGAACAAAACTCGACCGATTAAACTTAACCGAATCAACATTATTTTTAACTTTATTTTTAAGGAATAAAAGATTTTTGCTCATTTATGGACACATTTACAAAGAAATTGATTCATAGTTATCGCACTGATCGTCATCTCACTATATTCTGCTTATTAATGCCAATAATATCGATATTATTATTTTATCTATTTATTGCAAAAAATGTAATTAAACTCTCGTTATGTGTATATAACGATGAAATAGACAATAATAAGCTATCAGCAGAAATCAATTTTATCGTCAGTCGGTGAAAACCATTATGTGGTTGAATAATCGATTCAACAAATCAATATATACGATACAGGAAACTTATCCACATTTTAATTCACAATTCCAGGATTTCTGATTTTTTCATATTTTACTAGCTTAAGAAACCCGCTTCGGGGGAATTAAAACATTTCTATATCTTTATTACGCTCACAACAATGATCAATAAGTTTATTGCTATCATAGCCCGTACGTTAAAAATCATTATTATACACGTTAAAAATTATTTAATTGTTGATTATCACTTTTAATTTTTCTAGCGCTATTAAACATTGTTCTATAACGGTTAAAAATTTTATATATTGTTAGTTAACGTTCGAAAAGTAGCTGATTTCTGTATTATAGGAGAACGTGACAGAGAGAGAGAGAGAGAGAGAGAGAGAGAGATCATTCTTTTAGTATAATAAGGATAACAAAAATAGTTAAATAAGAATTATAATTTATCTTATTTGATAATAAAATAATGTTTAACATCTTAGTGAAAACAAGAATATTAATCAAAAATTTTCTTTAAAAATAACTTGAAATAACAAGTTGTCAATATAAATTGGCGAAACTTTAACAAATACAAAAATCACGACTACTTACGTTTACAGATTTACTCCGTTAGAAAAACTACAACTTCTGTTTCAATCTATATATACAATGTATGCAGTATTTATGCTATAAAAGGAACCATAATAGGGTTAAACGCTATTTTGGGTTGGAATGGGCTATAAAAGCCAAGTCAAAACGATGCTCATGAAAAAAAGTATAGTGAAATACTTAAGCTCTCAAAAATATTTAAGTGCTCGAATTTCTCAATTAAGTTTTCAGACTAAATTTCAATAAAGTAATATATAATATGATGATATAAAATTAGAAGGAAAATTCAAAAGGCGCTCAATTTGATTTTAATATCATTTTAAATTATGTGCGTTAGAATTTCCTTTAGATTAAGTTATTGATTTTTTTGTATAACATTTTTATAGTTTATATTGTTTCGGGAAAAAATAATTTACAATTATAAATACAACTTCAGTGAGAGATTTAAAAATTTAATGTCCTAATCTTTAAAATTTTATTAACCATAAGTCTCAATATTCAGTAACATTATTGTTAATTATTATTAATAAATTGTCAGCAAATCGATGTACATGAACTTGTGGCCATGTAAAATAGCAGCTGATATATATTATATTGCGTCGTTAACCACGATCCATATTGCAATATCACGCGATTCTTAAAATTAATCATATTCCGGGAAATCAAAACAAATTCTTATTTAATTTAATAATAAAATTCTCTGTGAAACAAATGCATTGCTGATCAATATTAAATCTTTTCGTTGTAAATAAACGTGAACAAAATTATGCACTCAAATTTAATATACCTTACATACCAGCTCTGATTTGTAGTGTTGAATGTGGTTTACGATTTTTAGGGCCCCTAGGTTTGGTAGGCTTCAATATTGATAAAACACAGAAAGATTTCAAAATAGACCTGAAAAAGTAATTGGGACGGGTTATGGACAGGATTGTGATTATTAGGACAGGACAGAATTTAAATAATATTTAAAAAATCAGTATATATATAATTACGTTAAATTCGAGCATCATTATTGAACAAGTTATGTATGGAAATAATTTAACAGAATTTGTTAAACTGAAAACCCAACAATTTTTGTAAAGCCTAAAAAATGTGATGGGATTTTCAAAAAATATGACTTTATTTTTGCGTTGTTACTATATATATTAATATGGTTTATAATTTATTCAAAAAAATTGTTAGTATATCTAAATATTAAATGATAAATATTTATTTAAGTTTCAGGACAAGAAGGAGTAATGGGTTACTAATTTTATAAACGTTTTTGTGATATTCCTAAGATTTATTGCCCAACATAATAGCAGAGTTTTAGCGCTAAATGACATGTTATTGCATATATACATATGTAACTTTATAATTATGATGATATAAATAAATAAATGAAATTTTAATTGTAATTATAAAATCCGTTTATGCAGCAACATTTATATTTGTCGGGCTCTTATCGCTTATGCCACTTAAAATTTTTGATGATTTCGCCAGTCATTTCGATTTTGCATTGCATCCCCAAATTTTACTTTTTTAATTAAACTTATGTTTAAACTACCAAACTATAATGAATAAACTATTCATTATAATTAAGTTCATCGCCATAATGTTATTCATCTAAGATAAAACTTAAATCGATTATTATTAAGTAAATAACATACAATTAGGCTGTTTATTATATTTCAAAAATAAAAGTATTGCAGTTTATCTTAATTGATAATTGATTAAACCGTATTACAGAACAAATGTTTACATTATCTAATTTGACGATAATTTACAAGTATAAAAGAAAAGAGAAACCCATATTTTAAATTAAAAATCTCTTTTTAATAAAAATTAATTATTAAACAATGATTTGCGTTAAACTTACGACATTAATTTTAATTTTATGTCATTTTTATATATCAGGTAAATAATCAAAGTTTAAAATTGATTAAATGAGTTTAATCACAATTTCAACTGTTTTTTTAACAATACTTTAACCAAAATTAAAACTTAAATTACCTTTTATATGGATTTATTTTTATAAAGGTTGTTTCGTAAAAATCTAACCAAAATGGCTGTTAGTTAAACATTTACATAATTACCTTATTTTGTATTTTATTAATAGATGCGTGCAATGGTGGAAACGCGAATGCTTTTATCGACGAAGTGTTGGCAAACGCCAGACCAGATTTCGCTCAACGTATGCACTTGCCTGATATTCACGATGGTATAGTCAGTTTAAGTCTATGAAAAAGAATTTAAAATTTATATTATAATATAATTTTAAGGCGATTTAAATTTATGGGACATATATGTGTGGGGTTTCGAAAGTTTCAGACGCGGTGGCGATGTATGCTTCGAGACTAAAAGCGTAGGAAAGGAAACAGTTCGCGCAACATTCGAAATATTCAACGTTCACGGTTCCACGCGTGGCTCTTATAGGGAAGTATTTAAAGTTTTAGGCCATAAAGTGGGTCAAAAAACGTTCAATTTCGGAGTGGACGCAGTAATAACACATGTTAAGGTACGCTTAGGGCTTGACATCGATTTGAATGCGCACAAGATTTCGTTAATTGACTTTGACTTTGAGGCGTTCGATAATGCAAGGTTTAATGTTCACTTAAGCGGTATTTGGAAGATATTTAATGGCATTGTCAGCCGTTTGGCCGACCATTTTGGCAACAAGCAATTAAAACCTAAAGCGAAGACTATGCTTCACGACTCGCTCGTCAAAGCGTTGACAAAATTCAACAAATTCGATCTTATTCCACATTAAATATTATATTTAAATTCTTAATTGCATTTTGTAATAAATTATTGGTGATTTAACTGTTAATTTATTTGTTATGTTTTATTTTTATGCTATTGGTTTAAATACTGTATTGTATCCAAACCATTCTTTTTCAAAGACAAACTGTTAATTTAAGTTTTGGTGGTTGTGCATTACATGGGCTCCATTGTTGTAAAAAATGTTTTAAAACTTATTTTAATTTAAATAAAAGTTTTAAACGTAATCAAATTCTCAGTATTCAAAATAATAAGTTAATTAAAGCAATTAACGTTAGTTAAGCGCGCTCATATACTTAAGGTTTAAGATTTTACAACAATAGAATTCAAACATTTTTATAAACTTTAGAATAACAATAGAGCCCATATAAAGCACATCACCCAAATTTTTGTCGTAAAATCCTAAAATTCATCTACAAAAGGCCGATATAATTCTCTATATTTTTAAGTCAATCACGAAAAGTACTCATGAAAATTAACAACAAGAGCAAGTAAATTAAATTTTAGATTAAAAAAAATTAATCTAAAAAACATTGTTGTGTCGCGCAAAAAAATATTCGAGTAAATGACAATAGTTCAACAATAAAACATTATATACAGAGCATAATGCGCATATTATCGCTATTAAACGTTATACGGGCTATAATAGCGATTAACTGATCATTGAGGATTGAGTGAATTAAATAAATAAAAATGTTTTTTATTGCCACAAATCGGGTTTCTAACACTAAAATTAGTCTTAAATTTTATTGGCAACTGTTACATCTGTTCGACAAATCGCTCACATGATTCTCGAATTACGTGACTAATTTCAAAATTGCAGCCTAACTTATTAGGATCTATATTGTGAAATGAGAAAATGTGAACAACTGATAAAAACCAGATAACTCAATAATATTTTTATTAAATTATGAAAAAGTCGAAAACAATTTGATATAATTTTATCAATTAAAGGATTTTACAGTTGCGTAGTGGAATAAATCTATTTTTATGCGCAAAATTATTTTCCAGAACCAGTATCACAAACTTTGTAAAACTAGTTTTATCGGTGTTAGAAATTAGGAGGTAAACGAGGCTATTGTCTATACGCTTGTGTATCAATTATAGAAAATTAAATTAAATCAAATATGTTAAAGTCTCCGTTTATTTTTCTTAAAATAAACAATTATCGAACTTCAATATTCTATCATATATTATTTCATTCCTTTTTTTATCGGTGGGAAAAAACTATGTTACTACAAATTTTTCTAGACGCGATAAGACTGGTATAAAAACTTCAAATCGGCAGTTAAGTGCAGATCAGAGTAATTGAAATTTTTATTCTAATAAATTTCAGTAAGTAATGAAAATGTACCTGACATTGTTTTTGATTTTCGCCGTTTTCTATAAATCGGGTATAATCCA
>JAQIXJ010003255.1:0-13265 GCA_034700185.1 Phthiracarus laevigatus
ACTATGGCTAAAATTTCATCAATGCATTTTTATGGTTGGAAGTTAGGATTAAAAACAGGAATGTATTATCTACGAACGAAACCGGCTTCTTACCCAGTTCCAATAACAGTCGATGTTTCAAGTTTAAATATTTGTAGTTCATGTAACTAAGAATAAGAAAATTCAAATCATTATCCTTTTAATTTTTTAGCTTTATTCTTATGCTTATTAAATTAACCATAGCGGTATTGTTTAAATTGGTTTCAATAATAATAACATTGAGATTTAATAAAACACAATTGTCCCAGTGAATTAGATTTCTTTTACATTTAAAGAAAAATGTCGTCCAATGTATATCATTATAAATTTATAGTTTTCAATATTATGAATCATTTCTAAAATAAGTCAAGATAATCATTTTATATGTTCGTTTTTTTATCAATCTGTTCGTTTCAGGTTAAAAAATTGACAAATGTATTAGTTTGATTCCTGTGTTTCTAATCATATTAGACTATACGAACGTTATAACTTAGCATTTGTAAAAATCTGAAGTTAAATTGTCTATTACTAATGTCCTTTTTGTACATTATTGTAGAAATATAGTAATGATAACAAATAGATTTTTATTAATAAAAAAATCTTATTATGGTGGACAATCGTAGAAATTTTTTATTTTTTTATTTTTCTATGCATGAATTATTAATGTTTTAAAAATTTCTATTAATAATTTATTCAAATCATACAGTTTCAGAATAATAAATTTAATTTTGAAGAATATAAATTAAGTAACAAAAAGATTAAAAGAATATTGAAAACATCTCAAAAGAGTTTTAAATTTAAAAACAGAAAAAAAATAAAAAATTTTTGTTATTTTAAAAATATAATTTCTTTTTTAATTACAATAAGGGATAATAACAGATATAAAATTCCAAAATTTGTATAGATTAAATTTAAAAATTCCATGACTTTGTTAATTTTAAATACTACATCTTTAAAAATTAACTTAACTTTGTAATTTTTTCAAACAATTTTGTGTGGTTGAAAAATGATTAAATCTTTTATAGAAAGAGAATATAATTTGACAAAAAATTTTTCAAATGTTTGGAACTTCAACAAAATTTGTTTTTCATGCCAATATAAGTTTGAAAGATACGGTATGTCTTATGAAGCGTGTCCGTTAGCAATATGTGCAAGTAAACTTCATTTAGCTGCTGCAAACGAAGATGGAATTATTGTTATTCTTGATAAATATTTATTATCATTTCAAGATTGTTTTAGCGCTGAACTAAACGCAGTTTTTGATATTAAATGGAGACCAAATTTCGAGATGCAGTTATTAACGGCTGGAGGAGACAAAAAAATTTCTATTTTCGATGTTAACACATTAAAATGTTTACAAAGAATTAATCGAGCACACGAAGGTTCTATTAAATCATTAACATTTAAAGACACAAACATTTTTGCAAGTTGTTCTAGAGACTCATTTATTAAAATTTGGGATTTAAGATCTAAGTGCGAAGTACCAGTTATTGCAATGGAAAACGTGCATAAAAGTCAACTTAATGGATCAGTATTAAATGAAGCTGGATTACATAGAAAAAATACAGTGACTTGCGTTCTATTTAGTTCATTTTCAAACTTATTATATAGTACTGGAGAAAATGACACTTTAATTAAACAGTGGGATTTAAGAGTTTTTAAACTTAAAACGAATAAAAACCCACTTCCTGTCGGAAATTTTGGTTTTGATGGAAGTAGAAATAGCGGTAGAGGTTTTACAAACTTAAAAATAACAAACAATAATACATTACTAGTAAATTGTACAAATAATATTATTTATGGTTACTTAAATATTGATATAAGTAACTCATTTTTGCCTTCAATGGTGTTTAAAGGTCATAAAAGCGATAACTTCACTAATATAAACGTGTTTTGTGATAGATTTTTAATAAGTGGTTCCACTGAAGGAAAAGCATATATTTGGAAAATAATATACTTTAAAAGTCTTGAAATTAACTTGCCTATAAATTTTCTACAACATAAGGTAAAAGATGTTACCTCTGTAGAGTGTGATAAAAATTATAATATTTATACTTGTTCTGATGATCAAACAATTAATAAGTGGTCTATTATGGATAAACTAGATCAAAATCAGTTTAAAACTTATAAAAATTCAAAATTTGAAAAATTTTCTCTATCTAAACCCGAAACAACACCGAAACAAATTAATTTTAAAAAAGTTCTAAACACTAAAAACAATAACTGGTTAATACCTTCTACACAAGAAATATAGTTAATTATTAAATACTTGATTTAATTGTTCAACAACATCAAGTTTATTGTAACTGTCGCTTATCATATCAAAAATAAATATTAACTTTATTTAGGTTTATCGTATTTTTAAATTTTTTTGAATATTGCTCCTTTGCAATTATACAAAAGCTTTGCGAAATAAATTAACACAATAAGATCAAGCCAATGTTGCTCGTATAAATATAAAGTTGGTTTCATTAAATGCTTAGATAAAGTTTTGTTCCAATGCCACATTCCAATGTATGTTATAATTTTTATTATGAATATAGTAAATTTTTGAAAAAATACTCAGAAAAATTAAAATTATTAAAATAATTTCAATAATTAAAATTTATGTAACCATAGCAATGATTTTTCACATTACTGTGTAAACTAATAAAAACATATATAAGGTTTTTACAAATGTGTATAAATATAATGTATTTTTGATTTTTTTCTTTATTTTTGTTTTTAAAAATGTTTAAAATGGATTTAGTGACAGACGAAAATCTACCTTATTGTGTAAAAAATAAAAGGAAAACTTCAAGTATGTAGTTATACTTTAAACAAAACTAACTCACTTTGAAAAAGTTAGCGAATGGCTTATTTGAATTATTCTTGGATTAATTATGGTTTTTTTGATAATTTTTAAATTTGTTTAAAATTTTCTCTTTTATACAATACCATAAGTGTTTTAACTATTAATCTATTACATGGTTAATTTATATTGTAATTATAAAAATTTAACTTTTAAATTATTTAGACTTTTGAAAAAGTTTACTATCTTATTTTCTCTTAATATAACTGAACAAATGTAAATTTATTTAGCACTAAAAAATATTGTTTCAAAGTGAGCTATTTGTTATGTTCGTTCCTTTTTATAATTGATTGCAGATCTTACTTTAAGGGAATTAAGTGAAAAACTGAAGCATGTTTGCAACATTAGTATTCCCACTTTATGTCAATTTGAAAACTTTAAACTAAGAAAAAGGTCATTTGATAAGTACAAAGTATATCTTTTAAAATGGGTTCTAGATGAACATATAACTGATATATATGTTAAAAACGATAATAAGAAACAAGCGAGTGGTTCAATTAAGGTTAAAGAGTTTGCAATATTGTTTAAAGAACTTCGGAAGCAGCTAAGTAAGAAATTTGCAAACTATTAAAAGTTTAATGTATTTGAATTTACAGAATATTCACAGACCGATGTTAGTAAAAAGTTCCAGGCTCTCAATAATAAAATTAAATACAATCAAAACACAATTTCACAGTTTGAGAGAAATGTTTTGTCTGAAAAAAAAATGTTAGAATGCCAGAAAGACTTTAAGTTAATTCAATTTGAACTAGAAAAAGAATTAAAAGGTTCTAATAAAATATATCCAAAAAGAATCGTCAAGCAAAACAACTTTAAAAGTGTATTTATCACATATCCAAGTCCACCTCACTCACAAAATGAATTTGATGAATATAACAATCCTTCATCTCCATGTAAAATCGATAAAATTTATTGGAATGAAAATACAACGACATTTCTTTGATTAATTAGTTAATTAAGAGAAAGTTTATTATTTATTTTTTAAAACAAATGCGAGTAAGTTGATGATTCTAATAAACATTTTATTTAATTAATTTTGGAACTTTTAGCAAACACATAATTTTCATAACGTTTTACAATATCATATACTAATTTAAACTAAATATAGTTTGTTTTAAAGTTTGTACAATTATTCGTTAACTTTTCTTAAATGTATTTTTGTGTGTAAGTTTAAAAAAAAATAACGATTTAACTTTGAAATCTTAATAAATTTGTAATTATAAATTTTTAATAATTAGAAATTAGATGTAAAATTTTAATAAATAGAAATTAATTATCGATAGATAATGTTTAAATTCAATTTTAAATAGAGTGACTAATAGGCAAAACATTTAACCGAAATCCGAAATTTAATTTAAATACTTGTTAATTCAGATAAATTGTTGAGTTTCAATAGATGAGTTTCCAAAATCTTCAAAGTAAACTTCTTATGTTTATTTATGTTTAAGTGTTTTGAAACTTAATTTCAATTTCGGTTAATATTTAAATTTACAATCTAATCTTGTTAAAACTATAAAGAAGCAAGTTACTTCTAGAATAATTGACAGTAATTTGCATGTTTGTATTAGTATTAGTTCTATCGCACACTTTAACATCTCGCCCACATTATTTAAAATTTTAATATAAGTTTTCTTGTATTTTAGTAATGTTTAATAAAATTGCTGAAGATTATAAACATGAATAATTGTATTCACAGATATATCACAAAGAATAATTTACCACTTTAGCTTAAATTTCAAATATGGACGTTTAAGTCTATTTTAGTCCATCTTGTTTTCTTGGTGACCATGCTCTTTTCAAAAATAAATCTAAATAAAATTTAACAAAATATAAAATCTTTAATCTAACTATAAAATATAATAATTGCCCACTAGTCAAACAGACACCAAAATAAAATAATCAATTCATTTATTTAAGTTTAGCATTTAGCTAAATGCATCTTAAACTAAAAACCAAATATCATTTTAGTTTAGTTTTTTTAATTCTTGGATATAACAATCCTGTTACTTTTTCAATTGATATTTTCAATCGTATGCCTATTTGTCCAAAAAGTTTACCAAAACTAAAAGGGAGATCTGACAATTTATCGAGAAAAACTTTATCTGCTTTCTGAATGTCACTTAAAGATTGAGCTAAACCATATTGTATATCATGTTCCTTAGATATTTCGTCGACAATGTTATTTGGTTCTCCTTTATCTAATTTGTTACATGGACCTAAATATTTGAATCCGGGTAAAGTCAAATCTTTATAGCACTTGTTAATAATAAGCATACTTTTCTTATTAAAACATTTAGTTTTATTGAACATTATAAAATTTATATAGAATTGACACCCTCTTAGAAAACAAATAGTAATTACTCAAAATAATTATTAATAAAAGTCAATAATAGTTGATTAAAATCATTATTGCTCTCTTTTAAAAAGCTAACAAACCTATGTATTATTTAATATAAAACTAGATCGATACGGTCATAATATCTGATTTTGTAAAGTAAAGTTCTAAAAGCATTTGGTCGCTCGCTCACTCCGTTCGCTTGCAACCATTAGTTTATATTATTTTTCATAAAATTCAAATTTTACTTATAATTTCATATTTTTACATAAAACAAGCCAATAATCAATTGTATTTTTAAAATTATAGTCATTATAATTACAATGAAAACGGAATATTCCTATCGGATTTTTGGTAATTTTTACCCGCTTTTTCTCATTTTGGTCCAAATTGTTACTATAAAAACGGAATATCTCGTTCTACTTTTTGTCAATTTTTAGCCGATTTTATCGTTTTAGTCCAAATTTTTACTATAAAAAAGATTATCCCGTTCAGATGTTAAACAATTTTGAATTTTTGTGACATTTTTAAGACAATTTTCATATAAAATCGGAAGATCCAATTCCTAATTTCAGCCTTTTTTTGTGAATTTTCGCCTTATTTTTCCAATTTTATTCATTTTTTGCCTTTTAACATAATTTATGACCAGTTTTGAGACCGGTTTTTATGCTTATTTTGCTTAATTTTTTGTCCTAATTAACATGAATATCCCTTTATTAGAATAAGATATCGTTTAAAATCAATTAATTAGATTAAAAGTGCGGACGGACATGCCTAAATCCATACATCTGTCAGATAAAAAATGATGTTTCAGTGACAAAATTATTTGCCAAAATTTTTTTTAATTCAGCTGTATTTTCACGAATAGTCAGTAAAAAAGTTAGATCCAAAAAAATATATTTTGTTAACTTAAGCTGTTTTTGTAAATAATGTTGAGTAATTTTATTAAACCATTATTAATTAATTTAAATTTTTAGGTTTAATAAAAAAAATTATAATACAATAAAAATGGTTTATACTACGTTATTGTTTTTGCTTCATGAACATATAAGTCATATTTGACATTTTTGCTTAATTTAAATTTGATATACACATTGGTACTCTATATTTTTACCATCGTTTTTCGTATTTTCCACTCTTTTTGACCAATATTTCACAATGTATGACCACTTTTGTGACCTTTTTTTGACAATTTTTATACCTATTGTTGGCCATATCAACATTAAAATCCCTTTATTAGAATAGTATATCGTTTAATATCTCTTAATTAGAATTTCAAATTGGCAAAATCCCTTAATTAAAATTAGAAAATGGTAAAATCCTTATATTAATGTAAAGATTAAAATTCCATAATTAGAATAAGAAATTAGCAAAAACGCTTAATTAGTATAAGAAAATGGTAAAATCCCTTTTAGTAATGTAAAAATTAAAGTCCCATTATTAAAATAGGAGTGGACGGACGAACAGGCAGACGGAAAAAATCCCAAATCCATATATCTGTCTAAAAAGTCAGTTAAAAAATTGCTGTTTTAAAAATGATTAAAATTAAACATTGTTTTATTAAATAAATAATTCAATTAAAAATGTTATCACTTTTCGCTCTCTTTTAATTTTTGTACGATTGCAATTAACAACTAATCTGAACTATATTAAGACTTCACAAGTTTAACATAGTTTGTAGTACTGTAAATTTTTATGTCCTTTAGTTTAATCAATTTTTTATAAATACTGACCTTACTCGTTATACTTTTAAATATTGATTTTAATTAATGAAATAAAACAATATAAAAAATTGTAAGAAACTTATAAAGCTTCTTAATTGAAAAAAAGTATATATAGTATTTATTATAGGTGAAGTTTTAATAATAAATATAGTTAGTTCAAAACGAACGAATTTTCTAATGGAAAAATGATTTACTTGTTTTCAATTATTTCTTAGATTCAAAAAGAGTAGTTGACTTTACTTTATTTTACACCTTTTGACAAATTTTTTGGACTATATTATATCAATTAAGCATTGATTTTCAAATTATAACAAATTATATATTAAGCACTAATTCTAATTGTCTTTTGTTGTAATAGTCATAAAACTAACAATGTAATCTTATTTGCTCAAAGCTCATTTATAAGAACAGTTTTGATGATATTCACTATCAAGAAAAAATTCCTTAACACACACTTAAATTTTATTTATTACAATGATTTTATGTACATGAAAACTTAATCGAAACAACTTAATAAACAAGAAGTAATAAGAAAAATATAAAAACATTTCTTGATTTATTAAATGTAATTAGTTTAAAGTCTCTTAAATAATGCACCTAAGCACTTACGTGAAGATTATTTCAAATTAAGCAAGCTAATTACTATTGTTCATTCAAGCTTTACTATTTGTTAAAATAATTAGATTAAAGGCGACCAAAATTTAATTATTACTTTATACAAACGTAAATTAATTTCTCTAATTTGATTAAATTATCAAAAAAATATGAATTAAATATTTTTATATCAATAAAAAGATAATTACCATGTAAAAAAATTCAAAATAAACTTTATTATTATTTATCTTAGTTATTTGTTTAATTTTTTACCTTAGTTGATAAGAATTCATGATTTAACATTATAAACTTGATTGATCGTTTAATTTTTTGAATTCTTCATATGAAAATTAACTTACATTATAAAATAATGATTAATAGTCAGTTTAATTTTTCTTTTTTTGTTGATTGATAAATTTAATGTTGTTTTCAACCTGTAAAATATGGTTCAAAAACTTTTGCGTTGACCATTTTTTAGAGTAGACTAACTTAGACAATTCTGATTGAGTTCGTGGGTGTAATTTAATAATTAAATACTTCCTGAATATAACATCGTTATATCCAATAAAACATTCCATAGTTTTTGTATAAGAAACTAATAAGTCTGTAGTCGTTTTAAAGTTTTTTCGTTCCAAAAACAAAGATTTTAAAAGTGCTTTAAATTTAATTAACTGTGTTGAACAAAGTGTTTTATTACTTCTGATTTTAGACATCAATAAAATACATTCTTGAACAGCAGCTAATGTTGTATCAGTTTGGATTTTTAAGTTTGAAAATTCTTGGTCATAACATAATTGATAGTGTAGATGCAAATCCACCATTTTAGCCTCTTGCTTCATTAGGTTGTATACCTGATCTTCAAAATAATTAGCTTTAATTCTCCATTCTTCTAAAGACATTTTTCATGATATTATAAACCAATATTTAAAGTATGTAACGATTTTAAATTGATCTTTAAAATCCGGATTAATATTTATAACAGTTAAAAACAATAAATTAATAAATGGTAAATTGAGACACTTAAACACTTTATAAATTGTAGACGAAAGATAGCTTTTCATATTTTTTATAGTATTTAACATAAACCAATAAAAATTTGTTTTTTATGAATCTAGTAAAGTTTAAAAGGTTAAGAAACTGAATTTTATGCTATATTCAAAGTTTTGTATAAAATTTATAATTATCTGTATTTTTATTTTATAAAACTTTTATGAATTTAAAGGAAGATTTTCATTAATTTTATAAAATAAACAATTTTTACATTAAGTGATTAATTTTTATAACATAAATTATTAATTTATTTTAGTTTCTAATACTTTGGAAATAAATGTTTTGAAGATAAGTATAAAACCGAAATATAATAAAATGATACGTATTAATTTTTAAATGTCTTTCTTATATCAAAAGGGGCAAATTATCTTGAAATGTGAACCATATGTTCATGTTCTAAGTAAAAAATATAAAAAACAGTTATGTGACTTATGTTTAGGCAAAATAACAACTTTATATTTTTGCAATGGGTGTAATGTTATGTTTTACTGTAGTTTAAATTGCATGGAAAGTGATTCTTTTTTACATAAAAACGAGTGTGTTTTATTTAGTACGACTGAAAGATTTTTAAATATTAATTCAAGATATGATATGATATCAAGAATATTTTTACGATTATTATTAACATCTAAAGCTGATTCATGTATGTTATTATGTAATTTTATACTGTTATGTTCCATTTAGAATTTTCTTTAGCTTTTGTCTTTAAATCTTACCAAACTCATCAAGAAACAAATCAAATTTGTTTTAATGACTTATTGATTAATGAAAATAAAACGAAACTGAATAAAAACTTAAACAAGAAATGCAACTTAATTTTAAAATGTATTTTGGATAACTTTAAATTACAACTTTTTAAACAAGAAGTTTATGACTTATTCACAAAGGTGTATAGATATGTGACAGATATTAGAAATCACATCATAACAGTTCCATCTTCAAATGGTTTGGTAATTTCGCATAATCCATGTTTGATTGGGTTAGGTATTTTTTTGCCATTAACTGTATTTCATCATTCTTGCATTCCAAACGCAGCTTTTTTAATAGATGGCAAAAATATGATTTTACGAGCTTTAAAAAACATAGATTCAAATGAACAGATATTTATATCTTACATTAATCTAGATATTAATAAACAAGATAGGAATTATATGTTAAAAAGAGATTTTTTCATTGAAAATTGTAATTGTTTAAGATGTAATACAAACTATGACTCAAAAATTGATTATAACAAGTTACAAGGTTTATTTTTTAAATTTCAAGAAAGATTTTACAAACAGGAAGAACTGATCGAATATTTAAATGTTGGAAAAGAACTTATTGACAGTCTTAAAAAAATTTATATAAATGCTCATCCTTGTTTAAGTACAATAATGTTTTTTCATTCATTATCAATGATTCAAACAAGAGATACTTCAAATGAAATTAATTTAGAATTTATTAATGAAACAATTAATAATTTGAAAACAACACATGGTACTAATCATGAATTTATGAATATCTTAACATTTAAGTTAAACGCTGAATACATTTGATGTGAGTTCAATTCTTTGTCAAAATATTTTTTACAATTTATTAATTAAGGAAATTTAAAGCTTAATCTAAAAGTTTGAATATGTGCACAAATCTTTTATGAGATTGACTGAACTATTACTAACATAAAGATTTATTTAATGGATTTTACTACTACTACATATTATAAAAGTATGTTTGGAATACAAAGTTAAATACGTTTAATAAAAAATAAGTTTTTTGAGTTTTACATGTCTTTTGTAGTTTATTACAATTTCGATTATTTACTTTAAATGTTTTTTGTTTAAAAGATAGATTATAACCTTTTGTACAATGAAAACGTTTTAAGTTTATAACATTATTGATTTATAAAACTGATCACAAAACACGTTCTTAATTATGAGATGCGTCTAAATGTGGTTGATTATTAAATTGTAAATGTAGTAGTTTTATGTTAAAATTGTTTTAATTTTCATTTTGACTTTTAGTTAGACATTTATTTTTAAAAATACACAACTAATATAATTGATTTTAACAATAAATGTTTTAACAGATAAATAATATTGTTGGTAATAAACACTATTTCATCACAAAAATTATAAAAACTGCCAGGAAGTTAGCTATAAATCAAAAACATAATAATAATTAAATAGCATAACTATTTTTGATATAATATAAACTTAAATTTAAAAATTTTAAAGTTATAATTTTTAAGTCAGAAAATATACAAAAACATCTTTTAAAAACAATTATTTTTAACACTTTATTATATATATTAAGGGGTTAAAAATCAATAAAACAAATCAAATTGATAAAAAAGATTTCGAAATTTTATAAAATTCTGAAAAGTTTTTTTAAATTTTTTTATAAATATATTTTAAAAACTTTTTTGAATTATTTGTTTAATTTTGGATTAATTTGTCTTAAGTTACCTTTTAGCTAATATACGTGGTGGTTAGAGTAAATAAGAAGAAGATATAAGTTCAAAAAAACAATTGTGTACACTTGATTTTATATTCAAGTTACTTTTAAGATTCTTATATTTTCTAAATTTTTAAAAACTAATGTTTCTCATTTTAAATCAAGTTCAAGTTTTTTGGATGTTAACGATATTGAACTGCTAATAATCAAATTAAATTGATTTAGTGATTTAAAATACATCTTGATTATTTAGTTGAGGTCAGCAGTTCTGCACATTTTTGGCGTTGATGAGTGATAGAGATTCGATAAAACAAACGCATAATAATTATGATTGTAATTTCGTGTTTATCAGAACTATCTTTTTTCCAAAAATAAGGTTAAATAAAACCTGTGTCTTGAATTTTATTCAGCAATTTCAAAAAGCATTGAATTGTTGTTTGATAAAACAAAATTTTTTTACTATAACAAAACTTAGGAATATCGTGATAAAAAGCATTGCCAAATCGTTCGCGACGAGATTTGTAAACTTCAACTCCCGTTTTTAAATAAAATAGATTTAATTTCTTATTTACTTCATTAATATGTTTGTCAATATTGCGAATAAAAAATAATCGAGACTTTTTATTGGATGAATATGAAACAAGTTTGTTCATCAAAAATCGAACAACAGTTGCAAATCTGAGTTTATCCATCTATAAATTAATTTAAATTAGAAATAAAGATTTCTTTTAAATTGATTTAATAACTAGCTTGGTTGTAATTTTGTGGGATTGTAACTAATTTAAAAATTAAGCTATTATAAACTAAAAATGTTGTTTCAATAGGTTGCTTGATGATCATTGATACTTAAACGTTAATTTTCAACAAATTATACATTAAATTTATTAAATTTTTACAAATACAAATGTTTAAAGTTTTTATAACTCAGTTAATATTTTTACAGTTAAATTATTGTAACATTTTAAATATTCAAAAGCTTATGAAACTAACCTATTTTCATAACATATATAACTAAAAACAGGTTTTGATAACTAAAAAAGATATGAACAAATATCTTGACTTTTTTAATAACTGATTTATAAACAATAGAAATTAATACTTATCTTAAATAAAATTAAAATACAATTATAGACGACTAATAATTTATTTTATTTAATTTTTTTAATGCTACAAAAGTTTTTGGTTTTAACATTCATTATTAAAACAACATGAAGAAGAAATGTGATCATAAGAATCTTTTATAAAAATTTTCTTTTATTAAAATATACAATTTATGTTTGATTTTACGAACATTCGCATTCGAAATTCGAAATGGGTGATGTCGAAAAAGCCAAGAAAGCCAGGTCTATCGCAAAAGCTGCTCTTACTCGATCGGAAACGACACTACGATGTTCAATTGGGGAAAATCGGCCATTAGAAGAGGTGCTTCGAGCGGAAGGAAAATACAGGGACGCTTTCGAACAGGTAATTACCAAACACGATGATTATCTATGCATCTCAATATTGAGGACATTGAAAATGAGTCAATTTGGATGGAAGGTGTCCAGGAAAATGCAGATAAATTGACTTGGTATGTTAATGACTTCAAAGCAAAGAAAGAAGGCACGAAAGAAAAAACTGTAGAACCGAGTCTTGGGTCAACAAGTAAAACTGCTCAGAACCTTCACATTAGAACAGAAAAGACTCCCCTACCAAAATTTAATGGGAACGTTATTGACTACTTTGATTTCAAACGTGACTTTCAATTTCTCGTAGACGGTCGGTACACAACCCAAGAAGCATTGTATGTATTGAAAACCTGTCTAGGGCCAAAACCCACAGATTGGGTACAAGGGGAACAAGATTACAAATCCGCATGGCAGGCACTTGACAATAAATACGGGAATCCACGTCTGACGTCAGATATTTTGATCGGAACATTGAATAAGTGCAAGCCAGTGCTGGAAAATGATCTTACCCAATTCATCGAACTGCATCACCTGATCAAGAAAGTCTTCAATACATTGAGTGCGATTGAGCGTTGCGGAGACATTGACAATTCAACAACAATCGGTATTATTGAAAAAAAGTTGCCGTATGTCGATAGGTTGAAATGGGCGTCTCATCAACAAAACAAAGGCATCCAACCTTCGATAAAAACTTTGCTTGATTGGATGAAATGTGAAATTTGGATCCGCCAGGTGGCGGGTGCAGACATTCGTAGCGTGAAGTCACCTCCATTGAAGCATTCGGTCAATGTGACAGAGACTAATGATGTTGC
>JAQIXJ010003256.1:0-13262 GCA_034700185.1 Phthiracarus laevigatus
ATTATAGCGGACAGTTAGGCATCGGTAATACAATCAATCAAAACAAAATGGTTAAAATCGACACAAATGTGAAATTTGATGACATTTGCACATCGTTTAGCGATATTTTTAGCGCTGGTTTATCACTTTCATCCAAATTTTACGTTTGGGGTTTTATTGGTGATGAAAAGGTTACGAGTCCAACACTCACGTCAATTAAATCTTTCGATCAAATATTTTCGAAATATTCTAACTTTCCGTTTACTGCAAAACAAATCAATTTTCCCCACATTTAAATCAATTTGAATAATTAAAAGCTATAGCAGTAATTTAATGGTATTCGACCTCGAAATAGTCAAAAACATAAGTTAATGGTTCAAAATTCATGTTAAACTAATAAAATA
This sequence comes from Phthiracarus laevigatus, assembly GCA_034700185.1. Taxonomy (NCBI): domain Eukaryota; kingdom Metazoa; phylum Arthropoda; class Arachnida; order Sarcoptiformes; family Phthiracaridae; genus Phthiracarus; species Phthiracarus laevigatus. The sequence goes on from JAQIXJ010003256.1 coordinate 384, forward strand.
AAAGTTAAAACTTATGTAACATCTGCCGTTTATAGCTGTAGTTTATTATTGAAAACAGATCAAATTGTCATAGTGTCATATGCAGTTTTGTGAATTGTAGAACTTAAAACATAATTCCTATAAAAGTAACATAAAACAATATAAGCAATCAAACGAATATCAGAATAAGTGGGTTGAAGGCTATATTTTTATTTCATACTTCCTTGTCATAAAGATATTAATATAATACAAGACTCGAAAACAAATATATTTATGGCAAAATAAATACCTATTTAAAGTGAGCTCTCTATGAGTATGTCGTTCTTGTTTCTGTCTGTTTTTTTTATATCTTTGTTGATTGTTTGGATCTTTTTAGATCACTTTGAAAAAGTCAGCTATTGGATTTGGGATGTCCGTGATTCTGTCGGGTGTAGACTTTTTTTAGATTACAAAAATGGGTCAAAATTTGGCCAAAATTGAGCCAAAATGTGTCAAAACTGGCTTAAATAGGGGCAAAAGAAGGCTTAAATTTGGATAAAAATGAATAAAAATGGGGCGAAATTGGCTTCAGTAGGAGCAAAACATGGCTTATATTGTGTCAAAAATGACAAAAAATGGGGCTAATTTGTTTAAAACTGATACAAAATTGGGCATAAAATGGTAAATTTCTGGGCAAATATAAGTAACTTTTGCTGTCACGCGTCTTATTCGCACGTTATGAAAAGAGAATTATTTTAACTAATAGGACAAATGTTGATGTTACCTCTTCGACAGATAAACTAAGAATGAATTAAAATTACATCATCACTCACTGAAGTACTATTTATAACAATGTTTTTAAATACATTAAAACTTTAGGCAAAACAATAATAATAACTAGTTAGAAACCCGCTCCGCGTGTATATAACATGCCCGTATTACGTATTATATTTTTTATATTAACTGTCATTTTATTTTATTGTTGATTTTCAGGCTAATTTCTAGCGCTATAAAACAGTAGCATATTACGTTTAAAACTTTTTTTAGTATTGTTGGGTGAAGGAAGTGAAAATGGTTTAAGTTTGTATTGTAGGAGAACGTGACAGAGAGAGGGAGAAATATCATTCTTTTAATATATAATAAGGATTATGATAACTAAGTTTCTATTGTTTGTTTGGTTTGATTGATTATTACTTTCGCAAACTAATATCCAATAATAAATCATTAATTAATTCAAATTTCTAATATTATAATCCGATTACATTTCGAAAAACTATTTCAACACTAATAGAAACACTAATTGAAGTTAAATGAACTTTCGCTCATAGATTTGATTGAACTATGAGTCACATATGTCAGTTTGACCCATTAATCATCATTACTAATCAGTTGAATCGGTTTTAAGCTAAATTTGTTAAAAAAAACCCCTATGATTAAGAGGTTACGATTTTTGTGTATTGCGCTGCTATCTAGTATGACAGTTATTAACCAATTAAAGTTAACTAAATTAGTCATAACTTTGATTAGTTCAAAATTGTCAAACTAGATAACAGCACAATGATCCAAAAACATGACCTCTTTATCATGTTATTTTTGAACAAATTTAGCTTAAAACCGATTGAACTGATTATTAATGATGATTAACAGGTCAAACTGACACACATGACTCATAGTTCATTCAAATCTATGAGTCAGAAGTCACTAACACAAAATTACAATCACAGAAATGATTTAAACGTATAATTAAAATAGTGTGTTTATTTTTATTTAATTGTAATCGATAAACATAAAAAATTAAGCAAACAATTTTAATTTTAGTGGCATAGATTTTAACGGCAATAATTTCTATGATTTAAATAAAAAATGAGATTGCATTTTACAGTAATATTAAATCCGATATTTTGGTCAAAACATATTTTCCAAACGTAAATCAACATTTTTTAGGTTAGACTATAAATTCGTGTTTGATTTGAATTGTACGCAACCATTTATGTTGAAAATTTTCGATGATTTTTTCGTACATACGACTGCTAAATCGATTTTTTCGTTTCGATCGGAATCTTTAATTGAATGTGTTTGTAAGTGCAGACCATTGCAAATATAGAATTGGCGACACAGTATAATACTATAATCGATAACGCATTCAACCCTTCCATGTATAAAGTGTGGAAACAATAATTAACAGAACCTGTGATTAGATTAGCGAAAAGAAATAATAACATTGCGCTATAACTAATCGAATATAATAATTCGCTTTTGAGCGAATGGTCGGATGGAAAGTAATCCAAATGTCGACAGATTTGAAAAATCGCTTGTATGAACATTTCCAACGCTAATAATACGCAAATTATGGTAATCATCCAACAAACGAAAGCTAAATTCGCTTCTCGTCTCGAAATGTTTTCTATATAAACGTGACTTAAGGCCATAACCGATGCCGAGATAATAGCGATCAAACACATGTTCGCCATATTTTTCAACCATAATCTCAAATCACTTTTCCTGTTTAAAAGATTTCGGCCAATTTGTACGAAAAATAAGTACAACGATATATACCCAAACAGAGATATAATGCCTTCTTTGTTGGCCCCAATCAAACCATCTCTGTAATCATTTTGTATAAAATCACTTAATCCATATAATGTGAGCCCAATTTGATGAATCACTAGAAAAATGATTGACATCAGACCGATGTTAATCTTCGAGTGAATTAAGCAACAAAATGGGGTCGAAAACATTTTAGTGAACGCTAGTGTGAAGAAAAAGTTCCAGTGAACACCGTATTCAGTGATGTGTTCGTGATATTCAACAGCTTTTACTGCAGCCAACCGTTGAAATCCCAAAACTAATATAGGAATGGTTGACAGCAACGTCTTCTTAATTAGGAATAGTGGCGCATATCCACTAACTGTTGCTAATCTGGATTCAGGCGATAATCCACCATTAATCGAAATAAAGCCTCCAACGCCGAAATCCATTAAACCCCAGCCATATAACTCTGTTTTAGCGAATCGTCGAGGAAATACCGGAAAATCGACGGCAAGTATAGCTACAGAAACGCCAACCAATAAACACGCCTTCAAATTGTTAGCCGATTGGACGTGATATGCGTGATCGACATTTAAATCAAGGATTTGTTTGACGTTTATTTGTTTTCGGTTTGGTTTGGTTGTAACGCATAAACTAATCATTACAATAATCAGTATAATTATCGTAAACAATATGGTATAAGTATAATCAGAAAGTGTGGTAACACTTAACACGAATGGCATAAATATTATTATGAATTCAACTGTCAATCGAATCCAATAAAATCTATATTTAAATCAATCAATTTATTAATTCATTAAATTATAGTAAATTTTCATTTTCCGAATATATACTGATTTTTGGTCAAAATTGGGAATAAAGACAATGTTGTCACCAATAATAAATTAGACAATTGTCCAATAGTTGTCAATGCGAGCACTTCTTGCGGCGTCGAACCATTATGACCACTGATGAACGTTTGGCGCATCAATTTGTACGAATTATTCATGTTTTTCACGTATAAACTAAATACAGATATAATCCAGTATTTAATAGTTCATAATTAAAGCTAAATCTTAATCGATAGTAACTGATATTCACCACTAATTCGCAATTATTAATTTAATGCAATTCAGCTCATAAATTGAATATTTATTACGTAAAACACTTAATTTTATTTAAGCAATTATTTATGCATAATAATGAATAATATTTACGGCAATAAAACTTTTCAAATAACAGCCAATTTCCGATTAATCGGTTATTTGAGTTTGCCTCCCATCTAACGGACACGCAGATTAAAATTTAACAAAATTTAAAATAGTGTTTTAAAACTTTAATAACGGAATGCAATGCACAGTATAGTAGTCTATTGGATAAAACTAATACTAAACTATTATTTAACAAAAACTTTTTAAGATAGTGTTTTGTTCTTAACGTGATTGAATTTATATATTTGGAGCTTTCGGAGAGCACTCTCTCCTTTATCAGTGACTTTATTGATTTTGCATAGGTTGACAGATACTATTGCACACATTTTTTAACTAAAAATTGTTATTTAATATTATTAGTACTAAAAAGTTTTAAAAAACTAAATAGAATTAAAAAATATTTTTTGGTTTAATTATCTAGTTATTACTTTAATTAAAAATGTTAAATTCGAAACTTGTAAAATAAACATTATATTAACATTGCACTTAAACATTATATGGCTTTTTTAGTACTAATAATATTAAATAACAATTTTTAGTTAAAAAATGTGTGTAATAGTAGTATCTGTATATTATTTGCTGATAAAGTAGAGAGTAAGCTCCAATATATAGATTATATTACGTTAAAAACAAAACACTGTCTTAAATAGTTTTTGTTAAATAATATTAAATAATTTGACAATTATGGATATATTTAATACTAAAATATTTAAAGTTTTACAGTATTAAATAGGTATTCTATACCATCAATTTGTATATGTTATATGAAAATTACTGATTATGATTCTAAAAATTGTAATTATTTCCAACATTTAAATACGTTTAAAGTGCATAATAAATTTCAAGTACCGATATAACAATATTTATAATTAATATTGAAAGTACGCGTAAAAACTTGTAGCGCAAAATTACTACATCAACACTTTATTTATTTTAACGAACTGATGGCCATTGTAATAATAGCGTCGCATGTATTTCTTACTTCTTCTCTTATTACTTATTATAATTTTTCGTGTTTTGCTTCGTTGAACGGTCGAAAAACTTATTTTTTGATCGGTGTGTTGAAAGCGTTTATCCTACAAAAACCAACAAAATTAATTTTTATATTCAATACAAAAATATTCATATCACATTTAATATTTTTCTTCTGCTGTATAAAATAGTTAATAAAAATACCTTATTAAGAAAATTGTTTGGTTTAGTAATCGTTTTGATTCGTTTACATAATGATTTATAAGAATTAGATGGCTTAGAGTTATTCGGACAACCACTGGCTGGTGCGCCAATTCGATACATTTGAACACCGATATAGTTACCTCCAGGCGCGTAATTACACGTGAATAAGTGCGCAACTTTGTAAACGGAATTGAATAGCGCGTACGCCACATATCCGCAACCGATTTTGCTAGTGTCTGCCCAAACCATCTTTAAAGAATAATTCAAAATTATAACGATTTCATTTTTCACGTAATACTATAATTATATTTAACTTGAGTAAAATGTCCAATATTTAGTCCGCTGGAGTAAAATTTGTTGACTATATTTCTCGGCGCAACTTTAAGCTCGTCGTACCACAGCTGAATCACTAGACTCCAGTTTGGTATAAATGAAACGTTTGAGGTTCGATACAGAAACAAATTTTGGCCTACTATTTCGTATTTATCTGCAATTAAATGATTGCCAAGAAAAAATATTAACGAAAAAAAAAATCATTTTCACCTGTCCTTCTACACGAGTAGCAGTCATGCTGAAAATGACATTGTAGGGCATGTGCTTGCGCTATAACTGCCAATTCATTATCCCATTCCATCAAATACATATTAGATGATGATGGAAAACCAAATGATGTTTCATTGCCACTTGCGATACCATTTCGATAGTTATTATGCATTAAGATTATTGTGTCGATGTCTGATTTGCTAATTCCAGACTAAATTAAGAGGAAAATTCTTATAATTATATTAGTAAACAATCGAAACCAATTTTACTTTAAGGATTGTGCAGTTATTTGTCGGTGATTTGCACGCCGTATGATTTTCATCGAAATTTAAGTAATTTTTATTGCACCTTAAAAAAATTCCAGCGTCAATACAATCGCAACTAATTAATATATAAAATATTAAAAATAATTGAATATTCTTAGACAGACTAAAATTTTTGAAAAGACAAACAGTCTGCTGCGTGTGTTGCATATTGAAGCACTTCCTCGCACACTGAGCATTGAATTTGTCTCGATGTTAAGAGAATATGATGGATCAGCGCTGCAAATCTTAAGATGCATTTGTTATAATAACCCTAAATTTTTTGCTCAGTTTGCTAGAGAAAAAGTGAGCTTATAAATTTGATCATGTCTGTCCGACTGTCTTTCTGTCCGTCTATTTTTGCCCTAACTCGACCACCACATTTAGGACCTTTTTATATTAGTTAATTTTGACATGTTAGAAAACTGTAGGCTAAATATTACTTAAAGTATTTTTAAATAATTATGTTAGCTTAAGGCAAACTATAAGAAAGTGAGCTCTCTATGAATGTTTCGTTCTTGTTTTATATAGCTAGTGTCAAATTGTCACATTTATAAGATGAATGCATATACAGTACATGTTAAACATCGATTATTTATTTTTAGAGTTTTTATTGCTAAAGAATTTGAATATACAGTAAAACTAATTAATAAGTGCATTTAACTAGAAAATATTTTGTACTCTATTTTAATCCCATTTTTTGAGTAAATACTTTAATAATAATTGTTTCGAAGTTTTATAATTACCATTTGGATAAATTTAGTTAAAAATATAATGAAAATGATGATAAAAATAATGTGTTTTTAAGTAATATTATAGATACTAAAAAAAGAAATAAGGAAATAATTATACTTGCCTTTTAAATATTTATATTAAAAAACTTAAAAAATTACTTTTGATTATATTTTCTATATAAAATAAAAATCCATTATAATAGGCACTTTAACATAAACACAGCACACAGATTTAGGACAAAAGGCCAGTCGGATTAGACTATGAAACGGCCCCCGATTTTTCAGGCCCACGCGGGCCACCGACATTTTTCGTCAGGCTTTGTCAGGATCGGGCTTCAAGTTAAAAAACTGTATCGGGTGGGCTTTTGCGCTAAAAAATAAAAAGCCCAAAATTTTAAATTTGGTAAAAATATTGAAGTAGACATTGTTAAAATATACAAAAGTTTAAAAAAATAATAGAATATCATTAAAACTAATCATTATTTGCAGATAAGCATAAATTAAATATAATTAAAACATAGACAGATATATAAAAATTTAAGTTAGAATTTGATTTTGTGATTAAAAATTTTTTAGTAAAATCGGGCCTGGTAGGGCTTTGAATAATTAAAATTATCGGACTTTTGTCGGGCTCGGGCTCAAGACTGTCGGGCTTGGGCCTTGAAATTTTCACAATTTCATAGTCTAATTCGGATCTATTATGCGAAATGAAAGTGAGCGAAAATTGTATGATTAATATTTATTTATATTTCGAAGCAAATTAATTGTATGATTAATATTTATTTATATTTCGAAGCAAATTAATTGTATGATTAATATTTATTTATACCTTTCGAAGCAAATTAATTGTATGATTAATATTTATTTATATTTCGAAGCAAATTTACTTTCATAAAATTTTCATTTGATATTTCGATGACTTAATAAAGTATAAAACAAAATTATCTACAAAATTAAAATAGAAATCATATCGATTTAATAAAAATTTTATTTTAAATCATAAGATAATTACTTGATAAAATCGAAGATAGTTAATGATAAACAATTTCCAGCAATAAAATCCAACTCGTTTTTTACCATTATATTCAATAAACGATAACAACTAAAATCAAATAAAATGAACAGTTAAAAAACTATTAAAAATGGACTTTAGTTTATTAAGTATTTGAATATTTTTTACTGCTAAGAGGTGTTTTGCGGCTATTCTGCCAAATGCTTTGAAATGTTGTACGTATGCTACGCCCACTGTTCTTCTCTGCTTAACATTGCTATGGGTTGGGCGGAATAGCCGCAAAAACCTTGCTGCAATGACGTTGAATAAGATGAAAATGCACAACTTGCATGTTTTTTTAGCTCACTTTCTTGAAAAGAGAGCGAGGTTATGGATTTGAGCATGTCTGTCCGTCCGTCCGTGACTGTGTCCGCACTAGCTCGACCACTAAACTTAGCACGTATTTTATATCAGTAATTTTTGAAACTTTAGAAAAACGTTAACTAAAAATTAATTAAAATAAATGTTAGCTAAGATCAAACTGTATAAGAAAGTGAGCTCTCTATGAATGTGTCGTTCTTGTTTTATTTTCAAAATACAGAAAAATAAAATATCGTTTAAAACTGCATATAATTTTAAAAGTTATTTAATACATAAGTTCTTGGAAACCCTCGTTTTTTGCTACATCATGTGTGTGAATAACTAACCCTCCTTTGCCCAGATAATTTTTTGGAAAACTCAAGTGCTTGAGTTCATCTAATTAGAGTTGATGGATAAAATTTATGTATTGTTTTAAAAACATGTTTCAAATCAAGAGAGCAAGGAAACGAAACCTTAATTTCAAACTGAGTGAGCTTTCTATTTTCAAAGTTCATTTTAAAAATATTATTTTAAACTTTTTTAAAAAGCTATTACTCTTTTGAGCGTGATTGAAAGTTCAATGCCATTGCAGCGGTACGGTAGCGGAATTAGAGATTAGCACCGGTAATAATACAGTAATGGAATTAAAAAAATTGCGTTTGCTGGTAATGGAGTCAAAAAATTAAATATTTTCAATCACTAATGTACACATGTACAATTTTCTGGGACAGTCTCTTTTATGTTGCATCATTCACATTATATTTTAGTGTTAAATTATAACATACCAGGTAATTTAGCACATCAAAGATAAAAGCGGAAATACAGCAGTGTGTACCAATCAATGATTGCAATTTACAATCTTTAATGTAGCCGTAATATATTTTTTATAAATTACATATTTCACAATAATAAAATTGTTTTATCGACAAATATTTCTAAAATTCTCCTTAAAATTTATAACATATGAATTTTAAATTTATTTTATTGTTTAGAATAAATTGATAATAAGATAAAGTATTATTTGATAAATTTATTTCTCGATTACGCAAATAGCGAGTGTTTAAATCAATGAACTTAAATATTTAAAAAAAACATCCATTACGGGTAAAGATTTTAAAATTAAAAACACTTACTTTTTAATACGAAAATTTGGAAATTTCCGATATATAATTTTAAAAGTATACGGTATTACTTTTTAAATTTAAACTCAAAATACCTTAATATGCTTCGCTGGTGAATAATTTGATTTGTTTTTCAGCAAAGACATAGCGTTCAAATATTTGTATGATTTGTTAGATTCGTTAAATATAGTGGACGCACAGTTGAGAAAATTAAGCATTGTTAATATTGAAAGAATGCCGGCGTAACTGAATACAATTTTTGATAACAGATTCACTTTGTTATAAATTATGGGAAACAGCATAATGCATATTAAAATTATTTTTAATATAAAATAGCCGAGTAAAAACTTTGACCAATAATTTTTATTATATTCGGCAATTTCAGAATAAATTGAAGTAAACATTGAGATATCGAATGGAATGGTTATCGTATGAGTAGCATATAATTTCAAATCACTATTTAACTTTTTTAATTTCAACGTCAAATACCGACAAATTATATAAAAGTATATCGATTGTGAGGTGAATATATTCGTCAAATAATAACAATATAAGGTACAGAAAAAACTCCAAGGAATGGCATAGAGGAATATTTGGATAACCGAGCTATTAATAACCAGCGGTATAAATGATAAGAGAAAATAGGGAAATAAAAAACGAGTGACTAAGTATTGGCATTTGAACAAAAATTTAGAAATTTTGATCACTTTTATCACGTGGTTTTTATCTAATAAGCCGATGGATTGCGGCGAAACATAACCCGACAACAAATCAAAAGGTTTCATATAAGAAGGCTCTATTTTGTTATAATAATTTAAATAATGTATTATCTGCGAAACCAGTGGTATTAAAATCGAAAATATTAGCATTAAATTCACGTGATTTTTGACATTAAGAAAATATGAAAAGTCGCCGATCATTAAATATTTTTCGGGTTCTTTTAATTTTAAATATATTGAATAATAACTTTTAATCACTGTAAACGTTAATATTGAAGAAATTAGTAGCGGATTGCATAGGAAATGTCTTTTTTGACTTCCATACGGAAATAGTGATAAACCAGTTCTATACAAAAGACTTCGCGCCGTAGTAATTGCTAAATTTAATGGCATTGGTTTTTTAATATCGAATTCCATTTAACAGAATGCTTTAATATTTTTAACTATTGTACTGAAAAGTGCGAGAAACGTCGCCGTTTTATTTGAACTTTTAAAATTGCTTTCAGTTATTGATTAAGTTATAATTTTATTATTTAATAGCTTCTCGTGTCGAAAAACATTAATTTTATTTACCATGAAATGAATGTCATTTTTTAAATTTAAGCACAACCTAAATGTTACTTAATCATTTGTTATATTTTTGTTTACAAATGATTTACTATTTTTTAGGTTTGATTTATGTTTAAACAGTTTGTTTAGTTCTCACCAGAAAATGTACAAAATTATAGCTTAAATTTATGATTTTTAATTTGCTATTTAATAAGTTCATGGATGTACTAGAAATAATAATCGACATTAATGCCCAAAAGCATCCAAAATATAGTTTGCATTTTGGAATTCAAGTTTGTTATAGGCCACAGAATGACATACAGTATAACTATGTTGAGCTTTCATTAAGAAATTAAATTGGCTGTCATAACCGGTTTTATAAAAATTTAAACATTGCACATTATTTTGAATTTTTAAATTTAGTTAAATATTACTTTTAAATTCAAATTTTTCAATGAAAAAATTATTTTTTTTGTCTTTATCAGATTTCTAATTATTTCTATTCAATTCTAGTTATTAAATCATCATGAATTTTTTCGATCCATAATTCTGACATTTAGTTTTTGAAAGAATATTTCAAGTTTCAACATAAACAAATAATGTAATTTTGATAACAAAATTATGCTTATAAAAACATGCGTTTTATATGCAATTAAATAATTCCGGTAATTGTTAAGAGAAAAAATATAACGGTAATTATTTTTGATATCGGTTGTCATTACCGATCATATAACAAAACGAAGGGCTCTACCTATACTATAATGTAAATAGTATAATACTTAAAATCCAAATGGTGAATGTAATCCAACTTTTAGTATTAATATTAAGTTTATACACAGTTGGGGCAAATAAGCACGTACACATAAGTTTCAAAGTTTCCTCTTGGTCATTGTTTTAAAGATAAAAATTGAATAATTACTCTATTTGTCAAAAATCAATATGTAATTGTTAGAAATCTAAAATAGATTCTTATTTCAAAAATTAGAAACAAATAATTGTTGTACGGTACAGTATACGCACAAAATACTTAAGTCTTATTAGCATTTTATTATTAAAGCCTTGAAAATCGATAATTAACGATTTGTTGTTAAAACCATTCAAAAACTATTCTAAAGTTGTTATAACTTAAATAATTCAAAAAATGTTAGTTTTAATTAACGTTTCTAAAGAATTTAAAAATTTATAACGAATTAAAAATGCCTAACGATTTTATTTATGAGTTCAAATTTATTTTTAAATTACAAAAATTTTTTATTAGAATTCGAAAATATTTTGCTAAAACCATATATAAGTTTTTAATGGGGTTGTTTTCAGAGACTTCACTGGGAAAATATCATCCGATTATACTGAACAATCTGTATGAGTTCTTTAAGTTAATTTCCTTTACCTTGAAGTACAGTAAAGATGTTAATTGTTTGATTCTTTTGATTGGTTTTAACCAATGGGTTGCAGTTTGAATTGGTTTGGTTTAAGTTTTTTGAATTTGGTTTGAATTTTGTTAAAAGGATAGAGAAAATAAATCACTATTAATTGAGTCTTTTAAAAAATTAATTTAAATCATGTTAACAAAATAAAAAATTTATAAATGGTTAATGGATTTTTTATGGTTTGATTCTCTAGTTTAAGAAAGTAAATTAAAAGTTTGGTTTGGATTGGTTTGTGAAAAGTCAAACCATTACGTGAAAAATTAATAAAATAGGTATCTAAGTCTAATCACATTTTATTATTCATTTTACATTGCGCTATTCTTGTTTTATAAGGGTCATTCCCTATGTTTTTAAATTATATTCATTTCATTGATTATCCTATAGATGAACAGGTCCTAACGAAAACCAGGATTTGAACCAGGGACTCAAACCAATTTGGGATATGAACCTAAAGTTTTTAAGGACTCAACCAGGTCCAGGCTGGGACTTGAACCTGGAATATTGACTCAATTACATATATAAGTTATAATTTATAATTAAACAACGCTTTTATCAACAAACTTATTAATACTGCATCTTTTTAATGCAATAATGATTTTCATAATTTACGTATGTACCGTTCGGATACTTTTTCACGCATAAGGCATACCAAGGCTTGGATCAACATATTATACTATACTTGGAAAGGATTAACATCTGTACAATCTGTACACCTGTTCTGTATTTAAGCATTTAGTTCCGTTTTGAAATTTCATAAATTTTAATACGGAGAGGATTAATGTTAGCGTTTATTTTCAAACCCTTATATGCCTTCAAGTATATATCATCAAATATCATGCTTAGATTTTCACTCAGGTTTTATGTTAGACGATCCGTATATGTCTGCACATATTATTATGTCAATCTAAACCTTGGTAAGCCTTATGCGCGAAAAAGTATCCGAACGGTACTTTAATGACTGATTTGTTTTCATTAAAAGTATGTGTTTAACCGTAAGCTCATGGCAATTTTTTATGTTTTTAATATCAACACTTTTATATTTTGAGCATATTTTTCAGAAAAGTCCGAAGTACCAATCTATATGAATTCAAACCTGAACTTAGACACAACGTGACTCAGATCCTGGACCTGGAACTTTAAAATTTTGGACTCTGACCTGAATTTTAATGGATCTCGAGTTATGAGGTCCCAAATGTTCTAATGCGCTCTTTTGTTAATCTATAAGTAATCCTATTTTCTATGTAAAGTTATACTATAAT
>JAQIXJ010003257.1:0-13256 GCA_034700185.1 Phthiracarus laevigatus
GTTTGACCCCCCCCCTTAAAATTTTGAAAAGTCGGAAAGTAACCTCCCCCCAGACCAACACAGTCTGGGACACCCTGCTTATTACTATTTATTGTATCAGTAAATTTTGGCTGTTTATATCGTATTGATTCTGAGGAAAGAATAAGTATTTATATGAATATTATTAAATTAAATTATTTACAAACGTTTTATTACCGTTACAGAAAACTTAAAACAATTCTTTTACTACAAAAATACTAAATTATTATTTTCTAAGCCTCAAAATAATAGCATTTATGGTTTTTAATTACGGTATATATTATTTCATAAATTGATTAAAATAAATTTAAGATAATCTCGATTAACATATTATAGAGTAGTTTTAATATATTTTTAGCTTTTTATTTTAAGATTACAAGTTAACACTGAGAAAGATAAAGCGATTAATATATAATAAGGATAATTAAGATAACAACTTATAAAATATATGGTAATAAAGCAACATTACTAATCGAACCAATGCTAATCAAAACAATCAATCTTTCACTTCAACAACACTAAAAATGATTTTAAAAATTAAAAATACACGTATATATCTAAATATCTATCCTTGACCAAGTGACCAAGCGTGGATAGATAACTTCTGCACACGAACCAACCTAAAATTTAATAAATTCTTAAGAGTCTCGGGTATGGTGAGACGAGACAACATGTTAGGCATAACGGTCACGTCTCTGCCGATTAAAACAATGAACATATTAGTGAAAATCTCAATAACAATATACTATTCAAAAATAAAAATATATTCCATTAAATTGTATTATAACCAGCATCCGGATAATATGAACGTAAAATCTGAATAAATATGCATGCATTTTAGCACTAAAAATCTTTATTATATGCACAATTATGCGAACTATAAACTAGTTAAAAGTTTTACTAAAACTTAAACAATAACACATTAAAGTTGGAAAATATGTCATTTTAAGAAATCTTAAATTAAATTGCTTCTTATTAATTACAAATATGCATTCGACATGATGAAATTAAAACTTCAACTTGTTTCATTAGTTTTAGACATTTCACATTTAGAAAATCACTAGTGATATAGTTAAACTCTTCTGATAAATTTTCTTTCTCAGATGCATAGTTCCAAGTTTATGTTAGTTCTGTCTGATTTTATTGCACCAAATTAAACTCAGATGAACAATAAAAATAGTGCTAATTATTTCAAGTTATATCTTAAAATTATTAAAATATGCATCTATTTTCGAAATCTTCAATATATGGATGCAAAGCGAAAAACTCAAGTTATACGCATTCTTATGCATTTATCCGGATCCTGCACATAACGTAGACTGTAATTTTCCAAATGATATACAAAAACACAACTCATTATCATTTCATTTGTATTCATCGTGAATCTTACAACTATTGTCAACGCTAATTATAAACGAATAATAAAATCATTATTATAATGATATAATATAGAAGCAAATATGATAATTATCATTTAATACGAATGTTGCGCATCAAACTCGTATCAAATGAAAAAATTTTAATCAATTTTTAAATTAAAGTTTAAATATATAAACTAATAAAGGGCCAAATGACTATTTAATACAAGAAAAAAGAAAGTAATCATCTATATGTTTGCAATGCAATCGATAGCAATAAAATATGTATGGTAGACGTAATGAAATAAATCAATAAATCCAAAAAAGAAATTATATAATATAAAAATCTAATTAAATATTACAAAAATCGTACCGAAACGTTTTAGTGATTATTTTCATATAAGAGTCCACAAGATTTCGAATAGTTTCCACTTGTCTCTCGAGCTGCGGATCAAGACTGGGTCCCGCACCTTCGCTCATACCATCTTCAGCGCCATTAGAGGTCTGTTCACTAGCACTGGCGCGTTCCGGATAAACGCCTGCCCTCAAGAACGATGCTTTCCATGAGTCCACATCTTCTTGCGATTCGCACGATAATTCTAATTGTTTATAATCTTTGTACACATTGCGCTGATCGGGATTGAATATGGCAAACGTATGCCTTTTCGACATAAATCCCGATTCCATATCCTGTTAACGAAAAACCAAAAACAAAAGTAATGAAAAAAAGTTATGATAATAATAAAGTATAAATTAACCTTTATTTTTAAGCCATCCAGAGGTAACATATATTTTTTATCCTTTTCTTCTTCGTCTTTGAACCAGGAAAGCGATTCACTAGTTAAGACAAACCAATAGTCTCGAGAACCTCCTTTCATAATACCCAAGTTATGTATACACATGTAACCTTTACGTATTACCTGTAAATAGTGTATATTAAATACAGACGCCGACAAAAGCGTCAACAAATGTTGCACAGAACTCTTACCCCAGTCTGGCAGCGCCGCAACAAAAAAGAGACATTATTTTAGACAAAGCGGCGCACAAATAAAGCCATTTTTATTAGAATTATATGCTCACATAGGTTTTCATTATAACTAAACATTATTAACAAAAAAAATTTTTGATTGACGTAAAACAATTGAAATATAAATTTTATAGAAAACTCTATCAACAAAATAAAAATTTCTTAAGTTTATGTCACGCATGAAAACGAAATTACTTTTTTAATTAAAACTCGTGACATTTGTTTTACTGTGACTGCACACACAAACTATTAACTTGAAAGAGTAAAATTATTTTTCCAAAACCTAACAATTTTAGTAATTTAGTTAAAATAAAACAACAGACAACGTGAACATATGGCTAACAAAATGGCTAAATCACAAAACAATCACCTGATTTCCGAGCTTCCTCTTTCCTCCCTGAGCATTCTCGGCCGATTGCTGAGCGTTCGTGAAACCGATAAAGTCTTCGTGATTAGTGTTCATGTAAGCCAACTCCACGTCGACTAATAGTAATATTTGGTCTTTGGTTTTTTGTTCGCGCATTCGGATGTGCGACGTTATAATACGTTCGGTTTCCTCACGCAAACGCGGGTAACGATTCATTTTTTCGGTGCACCGCTTCACCACACTTCCCAACTCCGTAATGACCAGATCTACGCACTTAAGTGACGGTTCTCGCAATTTTCCGATTTGCTTCTTGACGATCGCCTCGAACGCCATGTCCGGCGTGAACAGACCCACGCGAATGCCGTGTATGTTGCGAATGGCGAACGCGATTTCCCGACGCAATTCCTTCTCGTCGAACTCCATCTTAACGATTTCGAATGGGAATCGTTCGTGGAATAAGCGATTAATACGAGCGCCGCCCGATAATTCAGATGTGTTGATGGCTGCCGAACCGCTGCCCTCTATGTTACGCTCAAAGTCGGTCTGCAACTGCTGAATCATCTGCAACATTGCCTTTGTCTTACGGGTTGGATCGTCAGGTCGAAAGTTGCGATATTCTTCTACCTATCAATTTAAATTCAACGTCCATATAAAACGCTTAACATAAAAGCAATTTCAATGATTAATACATACATCCTTCTCGAGTGTTAGCATTTGTTTCTGCAATTTATCTCTAAGAGCGGGAAGAGTATCTCGAATATGATTAGTTAACTGTTGATTAAGTATACGTTGCAGATATGGTGTGCCCATGCGATCAGCCATATGGCGATAACCCGAATGTGAAAGAAAAAATTTGCGTTCGGAGTCCAACGCCACCTTAATATCTTTTCGGCCCTCAATATCTTTTTGCGAACGGTTTACGACACCGATATATCCTCGTCTTAGCGGCAGTAATTTATTTTCAAGAATATCTCTGGCATCGGTTCCCTCGTCCATCAAATCTAATTTGGTGATAACGCCGATGGTTCGCAGTCCCTCCGGATCCACCTCTTTAGCGAGTTTTAGCGCGTCAGATGTGGCCAAATCTTGGTTAGCGCTCGTAACCGCTAGTATCAAACAATTCTCCCGTTTTATGTACGTGTAAATCATTTCCCGGATCTGATGCTCAATATCTACGGGCTGATCACCAACCGGTACTTTAGTCATTCCTGTATGAATGAAAAAAACCAAAAAATAATAATCGATCCAACAAAATCAAACAAAACGATCAAACCTGGAAGATCGATGAGTGTTAGATTGAGAACATGTGGCGAATATATGCGCAAATTGATGGGCACCGGAGATATGCCTTTATTCGAACCGGTGGTGCGTTCCGTTTCGTCTTCGATCTCTTTCCGTATCTCTTCGAATACTGTGTACTTCTTTCCGCGAATGTGAAGAAATTCGCCGTACTCTTTGGTATTTGCAACAAACAAAATATGGGGCAAATCAAAAAATAAATTCATAACCATTTAAACGCACACAAACCCATTGATGAGTTGATGAGCTGAAGAACGAGCGGTCTTCGCGTTACAATACCCGAACCGCGAGGCAAAAAGTCGCGACCGACGAAGTTCTCGAGAACGGATGACTTGCCCGCAGACTGACCGCCAACCACAGCGATTTGGGGCAAATCTAGTGCCATATTAACGCCCAATTGAGCGAAAGCGTCCTGTAGACGGTTCACGATAGGAATTAAGCCCTCCATTCCTTCGTTTCCGACCACCATTTTTTGATCGTTAATAGAAACAATAATAACAATAATTTATAATATAATTGTTGGAAATTAAAATAGAGGGCAGCGTTTGTTTCGAACGCAATTCTGTCTTGTATACCAAATATTCGTTGATTTTCGTTATATAACGCGATAACACGATACCAGCTTTTTTTCGTAATAAACAAACGAAATATTTATATATTTATACTTCACTGGAAATCCGTTTTTAAAAACTGAAAATAATTTAATTTAATAAATTAAGGAATACACGAAACACACATGCATTAAAATAATATGATAGTAGGCTATGCTTCGGCGATATTTTCGATGATTAGGAATACGCATAGTCATATAGTCATTTGAGTTACATTGTGGTTGAAATGTTTCGACTAGAGTGTTGAGTCTGTTGTGTTGTGTGTGTGCTGTGCTATGACATCAAAAACTCTTACGCCCCTCTAATCAATCGCAAAGTGATTCATTATTGTTGTGTATAAACACAACTGTATGTGTGAGTATGTGCAGCGCAATGTGTGCGCTAATATTGCGCATGCGTTACGTTATGAATCGTTATGAACGGTAATGTTTTCGGTTGCAGTTTCTCATGCGTTAATGAATTAACAATAATATTACGACAATAATTTAATTAAGTTTGTTATATAACGTTCGCCAGAAACCAATAATTAATTTGCCAAAAATCCAGTGTTTAAAACGTTTAGTAGCATTTGATTGATATAGATAAATATCTGATAAATATAGTTTATTTACTTAAAAAAACTTTTGGTGCAATGTTTCCAATGTTTATACTGTTGATTATTTTATCGTACACTCGCTGCGAGACATCAACTTATAGCTAATGATGGCAGAAAAGCTCATTTTTCCTGAGATTAAGCTCGAAACTAGAAAAGATTGAGCTGAGCTTCAAAAATAAAATGTTCTCCTGAGCTTGAGCTTACTTATTTGTGAATGGAATTTAGCTTAGCTGTGAGATTATACGTTACAAATTTTTTTTAAAAATCACAATTAGTATGAGTTATATAATGTGTTTTTACATAATCCAAATTTTAAGTCATAATTAATATAACATATCGCTTACTTTAACTTAAAAAGTTGCAATTAAGATTAAATTTTTATATTATTTTTCAAAAGCAAAAATATTTCTTTGATGTATGCAACACTTACATGAAATTTGAACATTTTATGGTAATTTTGTCTTTATTAATTACTAACACAAGCTCAATAAGCTCGTTGGTATAATCTTTAGCTTGAGCTTACAAATCTAAGCTCAAAAGATGCTGAGCTTCGAACGTTAGAATTAATTAATTACACTAAATCTTTTATTTGAACTTTATATTGAGTTTAAGCTGACTTGCTTTCTCAAGTTTAAACTAGCTCTAGCTTTCTACCATCACTACTTATAGCAAACTTAAAATAAATACGTTAATAAAAATCATTTTAATATTAAGTTATATTATACAAGCAAAATGTTCTGTATATTCATTCGTATTAACAATTTTCAACAGAAAAATGTTCAACGAGTCAATAATATAAATATTTTTTTAATGTGCAAACACACACGAACTGTACAGTAGATAAACTTACAAAAAACATAAATTCAAATCTAAATGGACATTTATTTTTTATCTGACTGCAGAATCAGATATATGGATCTGGGATTTCCGTCCATCACACTTTTGGCTGTTCTTTCCCATATAACCAGTTTCCTTATACAAGTAAAGGGATTTTCACTGTCAAAATGGCCAAAATAGGGTCAAGAATGAGTCAAAATTGGCCGTAATTCTGAACAGGAGCTTCTGTTTTTAAATTAATATAGGAATATTCAAAAATGATCAAAATTCTGGTCGGTCGGCTTCCATTTTAATAGTAAAAATTTAGGGCATTAATTTTACAAAATCGGGTCAAAATTGGCTATTATCGGGTAAAATTGGGAAAAATGGTGTAAAATGCCCGAAAGTCGCTTCAAAAATAGCCAAGAATCTGGTCTGAAGCTTCAGAAAAAACAGCAAAAAATTGATTATTAATAAAATTAATATAAAATAAAGGTTGGTAGCGAACGTAGAAAGAACGTTAGAAATATACTAATAAAAATTTAAATACCAAGTCAGATATCGTGACCCTATCGATCTTGTTTGAAAATTGATTCAATCACTTTTTTTAAATATAGTAATAAATATAAATAAATAAAATATATATCCTATGTTTATAAACATTAAAGTTATCTAAATTTATTTCTAATAGACTTTTTCTTCTTTCGCCTCAATTTCTTCTTTTTCTTCGCCGCCAATGATACCAAACTTTTAGGCTTCATGTCAGTTCTGATACACAGTACACGCGCGCTACTATTAATGCAAGTATCCGTCGGTTTCGAATAAACTAGATTCCATGTGTTGATCAAATTTTCGGCCGTGTGCTTATGACTTGTCATTAATTTAGGGAAAGTGCACTCATTCACTAATACGGGAACGTTGCACATCATCGGCTGATTCATTCGTTTAACGCCCGCTTTTTCTGCCACAATACCGGTCATATAGACGTCTTCTAAATATATGGCCGTTAATTCTATGCTTGCCTTATATAATGGTAGCAATGCGTCGCCGGATATTACATATGCGGGTCCAGTGACGAATGGTGGAAACATTTTTCCGGTGTACGCTTCTTCGGGAACGTACCATTTGTTATCGGGTTCGCGATGCGGTTTCCATCCCTCAGCAAGTTTTCCTTTAAATTTTATAAAGATAATTCAATTAAATGAATTGATTTTTTTTCTTGTGTGTATTGCATATAATTAATATTTAATAATGGAATTTTAAAAATATTTATTGCTTTATGTTTTATTTAAATTAACCATATATTTTTAATAAAGTTTTAATAATAATTTTGCATACGATAATCAAATTTAAAATCATTTAAATTATCATGGATCAGTAAAGTTATATAATAGTGAGTTGTTTTTGAATAAATTTCTTAGTTTCTGGATTACATTAACAATGACCGCGTAATTTATAAGGCACGCAATAAAATATTTTACAATTAACTCGTAAGCCTATTATTTTGCGTGTCATCAGACCTTAAAAAAACACTTTATTATATTTATTTATTGCTCTGATGACGAAAAATAATGTACGGTAAAGTTATGTGTTATTTATCTGAAATTCTGATTTATTTCTAGGAATTGTTTTTAGCATTAATGTAATAATTTTTGTTTTATCTTAATGTTATACTGTATGCAACAGTACAGGTATGCGTATCTACTTGTGTCTGAATGGTTAGACTGATATTCGGATTTATTTAATTCTATTCAGAGTTTAAAATAAATCATTCGTATAAATCTAAAATCAAATAATAACCGGGTAGAATAAAACCAGAATTAAAGCTTATTTATATACATCATCTAACGGCTGGAAAGAAAATTATTCGGATTGGCTTGTGGTACAATCCAACTCCCCTGTAATCCTCATTTCATTGGAATTTTTAACTATTCATTATATCAATTTAATTATGACGTAAATTTCTATGCTTATTTATGCAGAATATTCATTTCTCTAATAATAAAAATTTAATTACCCAAATGACATATTTATATATAAAGTTGGAAAGGGTTATTTTTTGCCGCTTATCTAATATATAATTTTATATTTCTATGTCTAACTGTTAAATAATAATGTGCTGCATATCATATCGATTTGTTAGTAACAGTATCCATGCTATGATACCGCCGCGCATTTATAAAAACTTAACTTAATTTTGTATATTAGATATATGTATGCTTATATTAATATCCTTTCATATTTTAATAGCAATAATCCTATAATACTTTGTATTGTTCATTGTTTATTTAGATTTTATTCTTTTCTTTATTGTTTGTTTTTAAAATTATATTTAGCGAAAAGAATATACTGTAAAGGATGTATTTTTTGAGTGTTATATATAATAATTTTAACAATATAAAAAATTAGTTTTATATGTTATTTTGAGAGCCAATGGTAGGCTAACTTAATAAAAGCTAAGAAAAATTATAAAGCGCTAACAATACTGAACAAAATACATGAGCCGTATTTTAAATTTTAATTAAATACTTAATCCCATTAAACAGTAACCCTTAAATCAATGGAATTGCCGTAAAAATTATCGTAAAATTCTAACTCTTAGTTTTCAAATAATGACTTTTAGCCCCAAAACGAAAATATTGATTCTTACCTATTATAGTCATGTTATACGTATGCATTTCCAAATAATCAAGCAATTGTTGCATATTGACCACCACATCGTCATCAATCTTAAGCAAATATTTCGCTTTACTACACTGTTCGCTCATCAGTTTCATCATCGAAATCGTTTTGAGCGTAAGATTGTAGTAATTGTCGATAAAATTTCCTTGCAGTATGTCTTGAAACTCTCTGTCCTCCAGTTCTACCATATCCTGAAAATTTTCATCCAACGTATCGCCGATCAAAAATAATAGTCGCGCTCCTCTTTCGACCGTAAACTTTCCCCATGTCTGGCGAATTGCTTGTCGTGCGGCGAAGTTGTGTACCGCTGATAATACGACCACAATCAGGTCTAAATTCGATCCCAAATCACTGTCACAAATAAATTGTTTACTTATTTTCATTGATTCTGTCGTTTTTAAGTCGTAATCGTCGTAAAATGGTTTCGGTTTGGGCGTCGAAACCGAATTTATATCTTTGATCGCTATTTTTGTTTCGTTCGACAGCAAAATAGACAACGTTTTCCGTTCACTTTCTTGTTTAAGTAATAATGGGTTCGTAAGTTTTGCCGACTGTTTCACTAATAAATAGCCGCTGGCGTGAAGTGTTTTAACTTTATCGGCAAAAGACATCGTTCTTTCTACAGATGCTTCCGTGGAAGTAGTTGGCAGTTGAAATGGCACCGATTTTTTGGAACGATTTAACCGCGCGTTAATATCGATTAATTTATTGATTAAATTGATTTTTTTAAAATTGATGATTATTTTATGACTGCTATTGCTTATTGAATGATGATTGGTTTGGCGTATAATAATGTTAGCGTCCGTTTTTTGCGTCACTAAATTTTCGTGCACAGAGTTGGGATTATACTGGTTTATAGTAACCATTGTGATCACTAAACTAGTCAATCCTAATAATGTTATCACACGATTTCGTAGATTCATTTTTCCGATTATTCGATTAAAAATGAGCATAATTTTTCCAGAAAGATTTCAAAATAGGATGAATTCCGATTACTATCTCTCTTCAAATATACCAATTTGTTTGCGACAATTTTTAAACATTCATAATCAATTATATATTTGATATCCTGAAGGAAAAAATGCAAACTTATATAATGCAGTAAAATATTGGAGATTACTTACAACACAGATCTAAAACTAATGTTAAGATAAAATAAAGAAACGATGCGGAGATGGCATACAAAATTAATGACGAGTACAATACGTGAAATGATTTTTATCAAAAAAAAAAAGATATATAATTGGCGACAGCGTAGTTATTTGCGATAAAAAGAACAAGAGAATAAAACAAACCCCGCAGTAAAAAACTAGGGCATAAGCCGAAGAAAATTTTTAATTCTATCCCGATAAAGGTTCAGAATAATTCCAAAAAAAAGTTTAAAATAACAATTTAATTCTTCTCTACATAAAACGTAAAAATCGAAGTGAAAGTATGTAATCATACATAAAATTTTCCACTACCAAACACCCTTTTCGCCGAACAATATTTTCTTAGGAATTGGGTAAATTATCAAACACATCGTAAAACGAAGTTTAATTAGTGTAAATAAACATTTTATTACCTGTATTATCATTAACGTTGCAGCAATTTTAGCTGTACATATTTCATTCACTAGTTTATATTTAGTAATGAATAAATGCTATTATTTTTTAAATGAAACTAATAATGTTGTTCTATTGATTGCTACTAAAAGTTTTAATTCTCAAGAATGAGTGTGTATCGAACCAATGGTAGAACTCTTATATAAGAAAATAGATCCGCTTAATACTATAGAAATCTTTTGTTTCGCGTAATATAGTATATCTAAAATTAGTGACATATAAATTATATGAGATTATTCTAAACCTCTATAAATCAGAATCCACTATCAGAAACACAGGGGAGCTTTTATCGTTTATAATTTTTGACTAGTTTTTTATATTAAAATTAATTTATGCGAGTTTAGTATACTTCGTTGAAACTAATGAGTTATATTAAGAAAATTTGAGATCACAACTTAAGTAGCTCTTTATCATTATTATTTTGAAGAATTTATTTATTTCCTATTGAACATAGCTCTAGTTTTGATTTACTAGCAAATTTTATTTTTGATTTTTTGAAATAAGTTTGCTTTGTGGTAATACTACAGAATGTTGCAGTAAATGAATAGTTCGGTTTTCGATGTGGCTTAGATTTTTGCAATCGGACTATTAACAATGTTTTTATATTGAAAACAAGAATGAACATTAGTAATGATTTGATTCTAATTCTTTATTAAATATTTCAGTATGTGCAATAGTTGTTTAAATTTATAGCATTTGAATTTATTACATTGTTGTTAAACAATATTTACACTAAACTTAGAAATTAGATAAAATTGAAAAAAGTTGAAAATATCGAAAAAATTGAAAAAATAAAAAAATTCGAATAAAGTGAAAAAAATCGAATAAAAACGAAAAAAATTGAAAAAAATCAAAAAAGTGAAAAAAAACTAAAAAGTCTACAGACAGAGTCACATACACACATACATACACACACGAATCCCAAATCCAATAGCTCGACTTTTACAAAGTGAGCTAAAAAAGAACTTTGCAAAATAAAAAAAGCACTGTAAAAGGTTATGAAATTAAAAGAAAATAAGGTAATTGGGTTTTGTCAAAAGGTATAAATTAAAGTATAGTTTAATTTTTTCAACTTTCAGGATTATGCCTCTGTTCTGTTCGGTTGTTAGTTTTCTTATTTCGGTTGGTTTTTTAATTTCTACTTATCATACATTTACTTTATATATAATTGTTTTACTAATTTATGAATAATATTGGATCAAACAGCCGTAAAAGAATTATTCTTAAAACAATTGCGGAAAATTAGTTTAAATTTTAAACTTTTAAGATTTTTATTGGAATCCAATCAGTTTCGCGATGCCATTATTATTTTACCAGTTATTGAAAATTGGGAGAATATTCCAATATACACCCCAATCTATTTGATTTTGGAACACTCGGTATCACATGATTCTTAAAAAGTTAATATTCTTAACTGTAAGAAAAATAGCTTATAAAAAACGTAGTATTAAAGCACATTTGTCTTAATTTAGTTGTGGCAAAAGATTTATGAAAAAATTCCGACTAATATAACAAAGCGCCGATAAAATATCATGTGATAAAGTTGTGAACGTAGTCGACTAAATAAATAGTGATCTAAAACTAGGATTTGATTAAATTTTTATATGAGTTAAACAGAAGTTACAGTTAACTACTGTCTAGATTCGCAATTGCGTCACAATTTTATATGCTGATAGTAAACTATAGTTTTCATTTGACTCTTTCTCTCCCACTAAATCACTAGTATAAATCAATTCCATGGAATAAAAAATGAGAAAAGTTGAAAAAATTAATTGAAGTCGAAAGAAAACACTTGTGGGCATAATTTAATAGGCTTTTGTTGAAATTACTTTGTGTTTTAAATCAAAGTTATCTAGAAACTTTATAATGCCAAAAAACATAATTACGGATATAGGAAAATAATCTAAAAAATGTTAATTTAACTGTTTTTGCGTTAAACCCGTTGATTATATTTTATAGAATTTTATCGTAAAATTTATACTCAAACAGAGATGTGAATTTCAGGAAATTCTCAAATTTTACCATATCCACCAAAAATCACTAAAATTCCTTATAACCACCAAATATTCAAAATTAAACACATTTTTGTGATCAAAAAATGTATATTCATGAAATACGCTAAAAAATTATTTAATTTAAAAATTTATTTTGGAAGTGAAAATAAAAAAAATTAATATTATTATAATAACTTATCTGGTCACTATCTGGTAACTAACAATCACCAATTATGATGATTTTATTTTCCAAACTTCCCATCTATAATTATCCACGTTAAAATCACCAAAATAAGTTTTTATTTCGGTGATTCGATTTAAAAATCTATAAATTTTATACAAAACAAGATGGAATGCTTCATTTTGAAATGGTCATAATATTTGACTTTTATGTTAATTAGTTTTTGGTCCCTCGTTATTTACGATCTCTCCTTTTACACTGTAATATTTTTATGAACATTTAGACGTTAGCTATAATTTTGCATATAACATTTATATATCTGACTTATATTTTCGATAAATGATTAGTTAAATGGCATATTCCGCTTAAAACGGAATATTCCACTTTTATTCAAATTAAATATATATCTGAGTTCGCAATAATGTTTATTAATAGCGGCATATGCCACTGAAAAAATGGAATATTCCACACTAAAACAGGTTCTATTTAATCAGATATTTTTTAGATAAAGCCTCCTATCTTGTCTTATAATGTTATAAAAAATTGGTGAGAAATTATTCATTAACTAGCAATTAAGCCCGCCTTCGGCGGGCGCCATCAGGTTCATTTTCACAAAAACAATTCTATTTGAAAGAACTCAAACTCTACCCATCAAGATGACTCAACTCTATCCAGATATAACTTTAAGCGGACCGAACTTTTAC
>JAQIXJ010003258.1:0-13256 GCA_034700185.1 Phthiracarus laevigatus
CGCGAGTGTCGCCCCCTCTCTAGCCTCGACTGTGATGAGCGGCACGATTTCTTGGAAGACCAGTTTCTTCCCTTTCATCTTCCCCCGCCCCAGCTCGCTGGTTGTCCCCAACAGCCCGAGCGTCTTCAGGGTTTGCTGCCGCTTCTCTTGCTCGTGTCGCTACAATGGAATGGATATACCAGTCGCCTGCTTCCATTTGCATTAGAGTTGTGAATCGATTTTGTCGTTGCGCGAATAATAATGTGCAGTCGTAGTGGACCTCTTCGTCGTGTGTGGCATAGAATGCGTGATCCACTCTGCCTTCAATAGTTCCCATCGTATTGTCGTTAGCGAAAATTACCTCTTCGGTGGTGCCATCGTCGTAACGTACGGGAATGAGTCGCGTGTCGAATGGTGTGGCATCTCCTGGTTCCGCGAATCTCATTTGGAATGAGTCTCGTGTTATACCACGCCTTCCAGTTCCTTCCCGCTCGCTATGTAATCTCCGTTCCATCTGTTGAATCATTTGCCGCTGTCGTTGCAATGTACGTTCGGCCTGTGCATCACTTTCTCGAGCAGCCGCCTCTATTTGCGCAATCGTTTCGCGTTGTATGCGTTCGTTTTCTCGCTTCGCTTCCTCGAGAGCAGCGGTGAGTCGTCTGATTTCGCCAGCTTTTTCCACATCTCGACACCTAAGTGTAGCAGCCTCTTCTATTGAATCGTTGAGCGCGGTACCATGTTGTTGCGATTCAGTTTCGAATCTCTGAAGTTGTGAGCGCAACTTTTCTATCTCAGTGTTTGCCGATTGCTTCTGTACTTCGTATCGCGCAATTGCATTTCTTGCTAACACTAATTTGTTTTTCTCGGATTCGAGCGCATTCTTTAGTTGAATTATTTCTTCATTTGAAGTTCGT
Organism: Phthiracarus laevigatus; assembly: GCA_034700185.1. Lineage (NCBI taxonomy): Eukaryota > Metazoa > Arthropoda > Arachnida > Sarcoptiformes > Phthiracaridae > Phthiracarus > Phthiracarus laevigatus. The sequence continues at coordinate 894 of JAQIXJ010003258.1, forward strand.
GTACCGCCCTTTTCGGATTCGTTCCTATTTCGATCGTCGATTCTTCTCTGTTTTTCGTTTTGCAGTTCGTTCTGAAGCTCTCGATTCTTATTTTGTAGGATTTGATATAATACGGTTTGATCCGCGAGTTGTTTTGCTATTATATCAACCTGTGTTGAATTAACATTCTCTGGGTCTGCAATAACTTCGCTACTGAAGTGATTTCGTAATGTTTGGAGAACATAATCATCTTCCACCAAGCGCGGGCTGGCATCTGACGCCGCTATTGCTGTGAATGTGGGTCTTTCTTCTGTTGGTGATATCTTTCTTATTACGTACGTTAAATAATAATGCGTCGCTCCCTCGTGGACAAATTCTCGTACTACGCGTTCTAGTGGAATGTTTACGATTAATCGTGTCATATAATAGCCAAGCATCGCAACCACTTCTTCTTATAATACTCGATTTAATCGATTATTTTCCATAACGATATCGCAAAGTCGTCCAAAATGGGTACCTTGCGTTGTCATCTTCGCACAGATCCCATTAAATATTTTCATCATTTCGGCGCGACAATATAACAACATTTCTTGCGTCTGTTGACTTGTCCGCACGTGATCTAAATGAGCGTTTTCAATCAGATGATCATATCGTCCTACCTTAAAATTTTCAAACGATTTCGTGATCAATATCTGTACGCCGTTGAAGCTTCGCTCGAAGCCATCGAATCGTTCGAGTTGGGACGCTACTGCACTATCTAATTCAGCCACTGTTGTAAATAAGGCTGGTGTGACACTGATTTGCGTTGTCGATCCGCGTTGTCTCTTAGCGGCTGTGTCTCTTGTGGTCGATTGATACATGAAATCATCACCTGGTGGTAATTGTTGTCTTGGCGGAGTCACGGTTCGCTTTCTCGGAGACGGTCTCGGTGGTGACGCCTCCTGTTCCATTGCCAACTCTACTTCTTGCTCTGCTATTGGCGGTGGGTCTAATTCTTCGATTTCCAATTCTTCTTCCGATTCGTCACCCTCTTCCACGGGTGTCGCGCTTTGTCGTATCCCCTCGAATTTGTAAATCAATATTTCGGGATGAAGGAGATTTCGCATGTGGATCGGAGCCTTACATAATATACAGATTAGCCCACAGTATACGCATCCACCACGCCACTCGTAAAACTCCGGTTTTTCATTAACACCGAAACTAGCCAAACACTGAGCGCAAAATGCGTGAACCTTACATTCGAGTGATAGGTGTCCCACACATTCTAGTCCCACGTATACGCCATCGCGCCCTTGTTTCGCACAGCTGGCATTACAACAGCGTCGGGTAAATCGCCGTTTTACGCTGTGTACCAACATTTTATCGCCTTCCTGCCAATGCAATGGTCGCAGACCTCGCGTGGAATGGACATGTTGTTCTCGTTGAGTGATAACTCGAGCCGCCGATATTGTAATACGTTTTCTTCTAATCGGTGGTCCCCACGCCCAATTTTCGATTAACGGCCCGCGATATAACACTACTCGCATATTTGCTGGCGGTTGCTGTTGATCTCCCGCTTCTTGGTCCGCCATTTCTTCGATTTCTCTATCGTGTTCGGTGTCACTTAATTCTGTCTCACACGTTTCGGCGTCACTTTCTGTATTTAATACTAATATTTCGTCAGCTTTCAGTTCACTTAAACTAATATTCGAATCACTACTATGATTACTTCCTTCTAATGAATTAATTCTCATAAAAGTGGGGTTATTAACTCTCAGATTCACTATACTATTAGTAGTTGTCTCGGAGTGTTCACTTTTTAAATAGTCGCGTTTAATTATTCGAATAGTGTCGTCACTAGAACGTTGTATTGCCGTGCAATGCAATACCTCTCCAAAGCTTTCACAGAAATATGCCGTTTTTACCCCATTGGACGCAATACTATGGCATATTGGTTTCAATAATAGGGGCCGCCTTTGATAATCCATCCGTGTTCGTACTTATGTTTTCTCAATAATTAATTTGCTATTGAATACTTTAAAATTTAATCTAATTAAAGCTCAAAAGTCTCGTGTTGTATTGTTTATATTTTTAAACTGGTGCCTTAGCTATTATCTATGCATTCTCAGCTGTGAGTCATATTATTGGACGAGTATTTGTGCACAATAGCGCACTCGCATTACTTTTGTTTATAGTCTCCAACACAGGACTCGTTTGACTATAAAAGTTACTTTCAGCCAATCAAATTCAGAGCTGCTATGGGATGTGCGTGATCCCGATCCCATTGCCAACACTAGTAGTTATTTTATTTATTTTCACAATGCATTACTAATCGTCTCATTTTTCAGTTTTTGTTTTTCACCAGAATTAAATAAACACTTTAATTGATTTTTCAAAGTTTTGTGGTGCATTATATTACGGACTAACGAATAGAAGCTATTAAGTGGTTCAAAGTCTTTATTTCCCAGTATTGATGCTAATAATTCCTTAAGCGCCACAATATCCGTTTGTTTATTATTTTCAATACAGTATTGCACTCCAATAAACCAAAATTTATGTCTAATTTCACATTCCATATGTTTTGCTATTATAGTGGCAAAGTCCGGTTCACACATTAATGTTAACATTTGGGAAAACATTCCACGAATTATTAAGCTGTCATGGGTCGAGAGTATTATAGCGTTGAAGTTGATCCGATTCCGCTTCCATGTAGAACGAGATGTCCAATTGTCACGTGTTCACACTTCCTTTCTGTGGTAACGGACAAACTTGTCGTTTCCTTTAAGACTATTTCGGTTCTATCCGCTGACAATAAGTTCGTATGTTCACCTACTATTTGTATTAACTGATCGTCGTATATCTCTTCTAATAGGACTATCGGGTGAACCAATTCGATTAGATAACCATACTGGCGTTCCTTTAACCATTGATGGTCTACTATTATGATCTGTACCATTAATCGTTCCAATGATACCGTGAAAAGTTCATTTAGCCAACGAATTCTTTCGCAATGGGTTATGGGTCCGTCGCTACCTTCATAAAAGTAAAACCATCGCCGTATTCGATCCCTATAACTGTCACAAAACTGATTTAGATTACTTAATTCTCTGCTTTGTATGATCCTGTACGATTCCATTCATATATACTTCTAACCGTAGATCCCTTTCCTACTAATGCGGCTAATTCAGCAGTTACGTTATATTAAGTCTTAAAATTTGTGAAGTTATTGTCCTAGGATTGGATTAGATTTTCGTTTTAATGGTTTCGTCTCTTCCAATACGAGTGAGTCCGACAGAGCCCTGGGGTTATGTAACCCGGGTAGTAATCGCAAACACAAGTACCTTCTGCTGACGAGCGCATTATTACGCTACTATTTTATTTCGCTACCTTTCTTATGTATCGGCTATCCATAACTAGTTTCTTAACACACTATTGTGGGTTATTTCAAGGTTACATAGTCTGGGACTGCACTGATGAAGTACTTCCCCCTTTGTCTTGTTCTTTATTTAGACGTTTGTTCATCATTTTTTTTTTTTTTTTTTTAATCATTTTCCTTATTTAATTAGCTCTTTGGTCTATGTATCGACATCTCCGCTCCTACCAACGACGGCGATCGACAGAGCCTCGGGATCACACGATCGTTATCCGGGTAGTAATCGACAGTCGACACCGATACGGAGCATTGACATCTACACCCCAGAGAACTATACTCTACTTAAACTATTCAGATATGTGCGTGCTTACGTGGTTACGGGGTTAGATATTTCTATCCCATATAGTTTACAAGTGTATCCCTTTTTCGACTATACTCGTGGTCATATCTAAGTATTATTCACAGTACTTTAATCTGTTTTCTTTGCTAGTGGGTTAGAATCGCATTCGTTTATCTTTACCTGTCGATACTTAACCCTTCGTTATTGTAGTTTTAAATTTTCCTTTATTTAATTGTGGAATGGGCTTCACTTCTCCGTTCTGGTTCTTACGTTACCATCCGAAGTCATTCCCACTTTCGATTATATTGAATATCATTGTCGTTATCAATTGGTCGTCACCCCTTCGTTCAGGCTCCTGCGTCGCCATCTGAAGTCACGCCATTACCGTTTTGTAGTGTAAAGTCGTTATCACCGCATCACTTCAACAGTTCGCTCGAGAGTAGTTATCTACCACTCATCCTCTGTTGACGTGTTTCCGATCCAGGAGTTATTCCTAGACATGCGATCATGAACGTTCAGTTGTTTTCAGGCGATTATTCCTGCTCGCTTGAATAATTAATTGTGGTTGGATTGAACACATGGGAAGCTGATTGTTTCTGCATCTCCTACGTCGCAATTGTAAATCTAGTTATTAGTTTTTTTTTAATATCCGTTATCCTAATTATCTAATTAATTAATTAATCATAATTGGTATCGGTCTCGTATTTCCATTATTTCATTGAATTAGAGTGTAGTCCATGTCACCGCCACCACCTCCATCCACAAGCGTACAATCAGCAGAGCCCTGGGGTCAAACAATCGCAACCCGGGTAGTAACCGATCATACACCCACAGCCAGAAGGGCGCGACAACGGGACACCACGCTATACATGACACATTACCCTCAGCTTTACCCCCCCATTCCTGGTGTTCTACGTTCTTATCAGGGTTCTTTTCTTATCCCCATTTTCTATTACTATATCTCATGTACGTTTCATTACAGGGCATGATTACGTTTGACGCTTCTGTTCCAAGACAACAGACTACGGCCGTCAGTCGTTATCCCAGATACAGAACTTAAGATGGTATCCTAGTTGCGCATACCTACGTCAACCGTTACACATCTCGAATAGTAGTTTGCCAATTCCGTTTGGCTGCGTTGGGGATCGATCCCATTTGTAGAAATCGTTGTGTGCACAGTAGCAGTGGACGTGATCGTCATTTCCGATGGCGATTTCCTCATCCTCCGACGCTACATTGAAGCGATGAATTATCATTTGTGGAGTTGACAGCAGAGATGCGATTGTCGTTTCGGTGGCAATTCCCTCATCCTACGCCGCTATCAGAAGTGAAGATTGGATTGAATTTGTAGAGTTGACAGCAGAGATGCGATCGTCATTTCGGTGGCGATTCCCTCATCTTACGCCGCTATCAATAATGAAGATTTAATTGAATTTGTAGAGTTGACAGCAGAGACGCGATCGTCATTTCGGTGGCGATTCCCTCATCTTACGCCGCTATCATAAGTGTAGATTTGCTATACCTTTTAAGCAATTATTATTATCATTCATAAATAAACAATCATTGATGCATCATAATATCCGATTATGTACTATAAGTTTATTTATTCCTGACTTTTCCTCATTGTGCCCCTTCCGCCGATCCGCCGACATCCGTGTGAGGTTGAGCTCCATCAAAGGAAACCGAACGATAGGGTCAGCCGGTACGAGAACGATACAACTATGGGTCGATCTAGTCCGTGATGCTGCTCACAGGTTGGTGGTGATGCGTAGCGTTTTTGTTATACCTAACACATTACGTTTAGTCATTCTATAACGTGGACTTACATCCTGGTTCACAATGGGAATACTCACTCATCACTTACCACTTTCCATGCTCTCCTAAACAAAATTAAAATTAGTACACCATTCCTTTCATTATGGTCACCTTAATTCTAACTTATACTAAGTTTCGCGCATTGCATACACTCGAGCTCTTTTAATCTTAAAATTATTTAATGAATTAAAAGTACATAGTAATGAGTTGAGTACAAAAGTATAAACTATTATAATTAATTCGTATATACTAATTATAATCTAGGTGTCAGTATCGGTTAGTTGAGCATTAATTATTTCGTTAATTAAGTATTAATCAATAAAACGTTTCGGTCTTTGCAATTTCTCGCGAGGACGAAGTCTGGGATCCGTCTCTGGTCGGACCAGTTCTTCCTCCGGTTCGTTATTGCCAGCTTCCTCGAATACGGTTTCTCGAGTGGGCTGTTGACCATTCTTTACCTCTCTAAGTCTCTGATGAAATTTCTTTATTCGGTTTACGTGGACGACCATCTGTCTTATTGCCGATCCCTTTTCCGGTATGTTCCCTACCAGGTAATCGACATCCGTAATTCGCTTTAAGATGAGTCGCTTCCTTAATCGTTCCTTCAATTTTCCTCCCATCGAGATTTTCACGCGCGGTTCCGCTACCAACACGAGCTCCACAGGTTGGAATACCACATCTATTCGTCGTACGTCGGTTCGCTTCTTGTTTGCTAATTGGATCCGTTCAATATTCCTTTTCACTTGGGTGCGGAGATCTTGCATTTTCTCTGTCCAGGTTCCGCCATCCACATCCGCTTCCGTTTGATCGTGGGTGCCCAATGCCTGTTCTATGGGCAATCGCGGTTCACATCCATATAGAACGTAATACGGTGAAACGCCTGTTGATTCGTGCGGGCTCGAATTATACGCGAAGACAATATAAGGTACCCACAAATCCCATTCCTTCTCCTTTCCAGCGACCAACGATATAAGTGATTGTCCCAAAACCTTATTCCAAGTCTCTACCTGTCCTTGAGACCTTGGATGATAAGTCGTCGATCGTACATGTTTGATGCCTAATTTTTCGTAGAAAGCTTCGCTCGGCGCGCTCACAAGGTTCGTCCCATTGTCGGTCTGTATTCGTGTGGGTATTCCGTAAACTAAAACCAAGCGTTCGACGACAATGCGCAGTATAGCACGATCTTCGACGGTCTTCATTGGTTGTGCAATGACGAACTTCGACAATTGGTCCGTCATTACCAATACGTAGCGATTACCTTTTGACGATAGTCTAACCGGTCCCCATATGTCCATCTGCACGTGTTCAAAAATCGTATTGGCTACTGGAATCGGATGATATTTTCCGTGCGTAGCAATAGGCGCTGCTTTTCGTAACTGACAACGCTCGCAGCTTTTAACATAATCGGTTACTCGCCCATACATCCCTTTCCAATAAAACTTATTCCGTATTTTGCCGTAAGTTTTATCAATTCCGAAGTGCGCTCCGGTACCATAATCGTGGAATGTGGCTATTAGGTCATTTTGTAGTGCGGTCGGTATTACGGGTAACAATTTAGAACTTCCATTTCGTAATTGTCGCTTATGTAATACCTCATTTATCATTATATATTTCCGTGCCTGTCTTCGTTTCGCCCTTTTGCTCACGTTCGATGACAAAACATCAATTATCTTTTTCAGCTGCGTATCCTGTTCCTGTTTTTGCTGTAGGTTAACGCCACTAAACGCTGTAAATTCCGCTATCAACGGGTCACAAATGTCGTTAATCGTAAAAGCTTCAATTGTTTCATGGGTACTATCTTCTTCTGTATGGGGTTGGGGATTCCTACTAAGCCCGTCGGCATCCTTGTGCTTCTCTCCACTGTTATATTTTACTTCGTAGTCGTAGGTTTGCATCTGCGCTGCCCACCGCGCAAGTCTCCCGTTTGCATTCTTTATTTTCATTAGGTGGCAGAGAGCATGATGATCGGTGATAATGCTGAATCGTCGTCCCCATAAGTAGCATCGAAGCTTTTCGACACTCCATACGATAGCAAGTCCTTCCAGATGCGTCGAACCGTAGTTCTCTTCCGCAGGCTTAAGTGTACGGCTTACACATGACAGCAATCGGGGAGTTTCCTGTCCGTCGGCATCCGTTTCGTATTGTACCAGATGCCCCGCGATTCCTTCATAGGAGGCATCAGTTCGTAGTTCGAGTCTAGCTTCCGACTTATAATGAGTTAATATCGGCGGGTTCACTACTCGTTCGATCAATTCGTTAAAGGCGTACTGTTGTTCATATTCCCATCGAAAGGGTTGCGTTTTTCTCAGTAGTACTGTTAGTGGTGAGGCTAGGCGTGCAAAATTTAATATAAAACGCCGATAGAACGATACAAACCCAAGAAATTGTTTTATTTGTTTGACGTTCTTAGGTATCGGGAATTTTCGTAAAGTTTTTGTTCGTTCGGGATCCGGCGTTATTCCCTCTTTCATTACTTTAAATCCGAGAAATGCTACTGAATTATATGCAAATTTGCACTTCCCAGGATGGAGTCGTACGTAATATTCTGCTAATCGTTCCAGTACCTTTTCCAATCGTTCCATGTGTTCTGCGAAAACTTTGGCATATATCGCTATGTCGTCCAAATACCCGAAACAGATTTTTCGGATAAGATCCTTCAATATTTTAGCGATTATCCGAGCGCAAGCAGCAGGTGCCCCTTTCAATCCAAAACTGCATACTAGGAATCTGTAAATTCCCAGGTGACAAATAAAGGCACTCAGATCCCTTGATTCTGGTGTAAGTCGAATTTGATTATACATCGATCGTCCATCTAAAGTTGTGAACCAGTTATTGTTTCCTAATAAATCCAACCCGTCGTCAATTAATGGTAACGGGTAGGGATCCACTTTGGTACGTAAATTCAATTTACGATAATCGACACATAAACGCCACTTATTGTCGTCTCCTCGCTTCGGGACTAATAATATAGGAGAGCAGTACTCGCCAGTAGATGGTTCAATAACTCCAAGTGCCAACCATTCTTTGATTATTTCCTCCACATATTTCTTCTGTTCCTCCGGCATCCTGTATTGTGTCGATACAATCGGTGGTAGAGTCGGGTCTACGTTGATATGATAATAGGCGTCCTTTATAAGCCCATAACTTTCGCCGTCGAAGGCAAATGTATTACGATATTTCCATAGTAATTTTAACACTTCGTTCCTTTGGTCCAATGTGAGTGCGGGGTTGATATCGAAGTATTTCCCATAATCCGGTGGCATCGTGAGACATTCGGTGACAGTTTTCCCATAGTAGTTTTCGCGATTCGTATTGTTGAACATCATTGTTAGCCATAACAGGATTGGGATGATTAATTGGACTAAACCAACCATTGCCTTTCGCACCAATCGTATTCCAATCTTTACTCGTTCTCGGCACGTATTTGTTGTCATATCAATGGTGTCTCTTAGGACATCGATTGGTCGAATCGATGCGATAGGTATTCCTCGACATAAACTTATCGGATCCATAGTGTGATTCGTTACTAATATGTGTTGTTTTGTCTTGTTTATGACACCTTGTACCGCAGCATAGGCTCCATCTCGTGTTATTGGCCTTACTTCAAAGTCGTCCCCCACTACTACAGATGTCGCTTTTACGGCTACTCGGGCAACGCTTCGGGGCGGTATTATCTGATCCTGGGCTACGTATAAACAATTCTCGGTTTCGACTTTAGTATTTTCGTCGCAATACTGGATCGCTCTAAACCCGGCGATTACATTTTCAATACTCTATTGTGGATCTACTATTCGGACAATTGTGATCTCGCTTTCCTCGTCGAGGTCGCGTGTCATTATAATTTGTGTTATGGTCGTATCTTTTGGTGTTATCTCACTGACATTATTGATCACGGAATCGGTCTTCTCTAGGTTTCCTATCTTCGTTAGTTGGAATGGCGTCACTCCAACCGTTGGGGCGACTAACGCTTCCACGTGACGCACGGGATACCCCCACTTGAAAGTGGTGGCTTCCCCTTCAGAGTGCTTTAGGGCATCATATACATCTTCGTAAAAACACATAAGCTTGAGTCCGCCTATTATCACAAGCTTCATGCTGGCGATGAAGTCATTTCCCAGCAACAATCCGGTTCCCTCGTTTCGTAAAATAAACACAGGCATCGTCACTTCTTTATATCCCATTCTAATATTAAGTAATGCTTCTTTCGCTAGGCTGCATTCGGAATTGTCTGCCATTTTAAGTCGTACGGGCTCAATGTCACGTGTTTTTGCATCTGTTTCCTTTATGATAAATTCCGCTGCTATTGAACGGGACGCTCCGGTATCGATCATGGCTTTTATCCAATAGCCGTTTATGTTAACACTTGTCCAATATAAGTTGTTGGCCGGCGCGCGTTCTTTTGGCCAATTATTGTCGTCATCTACCCTTTTCGCTACCACGTCGGCGTGTTGTATATAGTGCGTTTCGCTATTTTCCGCTTCCACACTGTTGAGTTGCTTGTCATTCCCCGGTGTCCAGATTTCTGTTGGGGTGGTATCATCACATTCGCCAACTATGATACCCATTTTCGCATAAAAGACTGCCTCTCGATCTGGCATCGTACTCGGTTCCACTTTATTTTCAATCGTTCGGGAGGGTATCGTATCGGCTTTCGTTACGTTATGTGTTGTTGGCAGTTGACTCGCCGTAGCTTTTCCATAGTTGTCCCGTCTTTCGGTTAAGAGTCGATCTCGATTCTCTTGAATTCGCTTGTTATCTCGCCGACTATAACAATCTCGTATTATATGCCCCGTTTTGAGACAATTATAGCAGACTTTGTCGTTTCCACCCGTTTGCGGTCGAGGTTCTACCCGTCGTGGTGGTATTGATGGACGTCTCGGCTCATACCTCTTCTCAGTGTCATACTGATCCCGCTTAAGTTCTCGTCTGGGCTCCTTTCGTCTTACTTCATTGTATCGTTCGCGTGGATGCTCATCTATTTGCTGTCGCCGCTGACGTCGTTGACAGGCGAATGTTGCGTCGACGTCGTATTTTATGCGATCTACATCACGCATTTTCCTGCACATAGCAAGCACTGGAATGTATCGTTCTAACATTCCACGCCGTATTAATTTTAATCTTTGTTTATCACCAAGTCGCTGTTTCATCTGTCCAAACAATGCTCCCATGCGATCTAAATATTCGGCTAAACCCTCTTCCGTTTGTTGATATGTCCGTCGTAGTGCATCCATAATATACTCGTCCGAATCTGCCAACGCATATCGAGTAGCGAAGTGCCGTTGAAATCGTCTCCATGTGCTCGGACATCCCCCTACGGCGTTGTATTTCGCGTCGTACCATTCCAAAGCCGGTCCATCCAGTGATTCCCTGATTTTATTGAGTTTCGTAAACTCATCCCAATGATTACCTAATGCAGTTCGCTCATAACGCATTAGCCAAATTCTAGCGTCTCGTAAACGCCCATTGAAGCGCGGCGGCTCCGTCTGATACGCGACCACAGTTGTGACTACTGGAGTATTTCTTGTTATTCGCTCAGGTTCTGATTCCGTTGTGTTGATTTGGGATGTATCCGTCGTGCGCGATCCTCGTGACTCTGAAGACTCAGTACATGAGTATAATGATGCGTCATAACTAGCATTCAGCTCCAAATCCTCTTCCGATGATATCGGTTCGCGGGATATTGATGATTGGGTTCGACCAGTTCTCGAGTGGCGACTACCACTTTGTCTTGACTCCAGTGATTCCGTTTGTACCATTTGTGCCATACGGGTGACTGTCACGCTGCCATCTTCTGATGATCGTTGTCGCTGTTGGTCCCTATTTCGTACTCGTTCGATAACCGTCCTCAGGTCTCTTTGCGGTGGTGCTCGCGTGGCTAGTGTCGCGCGCAGATCGTCAACGGCTCTCCGTGGTCGTCCCCGCAATCGTTTGGGCGCCGTCTCTCTCGGTGAAGTCTGATGTCTAACCCGCTCTCCATTTCTATCTAGGTCTAGCTCAACCAACGGTGACGGTTCGCGTCGCCGTTGTGTTCTGGTTTTAATCATTTCTCTTACCGGAACAGTACTTCTTTGTTCACTGTGTTGTCTTCTTAAGGTCTGCAGCAACAGTTGAACGTCAATCTTAACAGTGATCCGAAGATTCCAGGGCTGACGCCTCGTCAAACTTCTATCGGATCCTGGCAGTAGGCTCGCCAAGTTGTAACGGAGAGTTTCGGTCACTCCCGATTTCCGTGTCGTTGTAATTAAATGTAAACGATTGTTCGTGAATAAAATGCGTTTATTTATTTATATGTAATGTTTATTTCACTCGCGTTTCGCACACACAATACAATGATATAATATTTATATTAATAATAAAGTAAATACTGGTAAAGATACCGAATCGACATAATAATACTGTTGTAATAAACAGTTCGAATAATAATAATACGAAATTATAATAATATCCATAAGAAAAATAACTAAAATATTTAAAATATTGATCTCTACTGGTAGACAAAACACGTCCGTTCGCATTAACGCGTCGTAACCAACTGTTGCCCTCTTCGCCTCTGTCTCGCATTCTATAATCCATCTCTTCGTTGAACCATCCAATCGAACCGTCAGTGTGATCGAAATCGTTGTGGGATTCGCTGATTTGAATCCGGCGTCCGGATTCCCATAACGATTTCGTCCGTTGCGAACATACGAACATCTGGACCAAAAAGTCATACCAGGAATTTGTGTAATTAAAATAAGTAATAAAAAGTAATAAATCTGAAACATAAAACATGTGCGTTGACATGTGAGTGTGAAATGTGTCGCGAGTGTCGCCCCCTCTCTAGCCTCGACTGTGATGAGCGGCACGATTTCTTGGAAGACCAGTTTCTTCCCTTTCA